>RPOG01001918.1:0-19592 GCA_008086565.1 Thalassoma bifasciatum
GGAGAAAAATGACCATTTTGTAATGTTAACTAACTTTAACGAAAGCAACTTGACTTGTCCGCACCGGACGCTATTGACAAAAGATCGTAAAATAAAAATAAATGTTCTGCAACAACGAGGTAAATAATCCATAAAATGGGTCTAAACTAAGATAATACAATGGTTTTCGTAATATTTATATCTCCATTAACAAAGAAAAAACTATATTTGTAGCTCGCCTTCTCTGCCGCTTTGGACGCCATGTTTATTTACCGACAATACGCAATGCATTCTGGATGTCCCTTAATCCCAAGGGTGGTGTGTGAAAATCTCAATATTGAGGGAGATACAGCCCTCAATCTTGCCCCTCAACCTCAACTTTCTGAGAATCGGGACAGCGCTTAGACTTCGCGGGAACGCGCATTTTGAGATTGAGGGTTAAGATTGAGGGTTAAGACAGGAATTGGAATTCACCCTAAGTCTGTCCCAAAGCGATGAGCAGGGGGTGGTAGTGGCAAAAAGCCTTCCACCAGCGAGTCTGCTCTGATGTTTGCTGAACACGTGCTGATCACAATGTCGATGTTCTGTACTAACTTTAAATTAGATTCAGAAAGTTTCTCATCACCTCTGCACAGCTTTAATCATCATGCGGCCCCTTCCTCTAACTTTTCTGTGTAACCCCTCGTGTGAGTCTCTGTACCACAAGTTGGCGTCCCAGATTATTTATCTGTTGTTTGTCTTAAAATAAAGGTGATGTCAGCGATACATTTGTTTACTTTGAAAGTTAGATCCTTTCACAACAGCCACTGTGACAGATGAGAAGATAAATCCCAGCAAGGAGCCAAGTTTAAGATTCTAAATGTCATCTGTGAACTTAACTGAAAGAAATGAGGTTAATTAGAAGTCATACAGTCAATCTTTGTTTCATGAATGATGCTTGAATAATGAAATCTCTGAAAGATAATCTGAACCAAACTGTTCCTGAATATTAAATGACCCTTGGACTGGAAGGGTAAAACATGACTCATCATGGGATGTTGAAATGCCAATGCTGTCCAGAGGGATGTGTGAATCACTCCTTATTTTTATCCAGATGTATAGACAAAGCATTTCATAACCACCTTACATCACTTGTATGATCTATTTCAGGCTCTGGGACTGTGAATACCAGTGTAATTCAGAAAGTAAAGCTTGAATTTCTTTTCGTTTCTTCCTCATCAGCTGCAGAGCACCATCAGAGAACACCGTGATGGAGGCAACGCAGGTGGAGTCTTCAGTCGCTACAACATCATCAAGGTTTGTAGAACAAACACAGATTACACATGATATCCCTTTAGTTTTGGGGAAAAAAAATGCAAAATATTGTTGTAGGAGGAATGAGAACAGTTCATTGGTATGTTGATTTTGGCCAGTGTTTCAATTCAAATAAACAATGCTCTTTATTTCACTCTTCATCTCTTCCTCTAATCCTTCTCACTCTGCAGATTCAGAAAGTGGTGAATAAGAAACTGAGAGAGAGATACGCACACCGACAAAAGGAGATAGCAGATGAGAATCACAACCATCACAACGAGCGGATGCTTTTTCATGGTAATGTTACACAAAATGCTGTTTATGCAGCAGGTTCTTCTCAACTGTCTCAACATGTTCTCACAGCTCACAGCCACTGGAGCTGGATTTGGAAGAAAATGTCAAGAGAAAAGCAGAAACTTAACAGAAAGCCTCCTTTCATACCTTCCTTTCCTGTTCTAGTTGTTTTTAACAAAGACAAACTCGCCGATCGGTAAAGTCTCTGTAAAGTCTTATCCAAGATGGCGCCGCTGATGGAAGCCCTGGTATTACGCTCTCTTGTACATGTTGTGTTTTTCACTTTTTTGTAGCTTTATGCTCCACTTCTCTGGTTTCTTTTACCAGAATAGAACTTAACTTAGAACATGGGGCAGACCTCTGGCAGCGAGGATTACGCAGCGCGTAATTCACTGCGTCCATTCACCAAGCCAATGTCTGCTCCCTGGCTAACAAAATGGATGAACTGTTCCTCCTTAACTCAAGGAACCTGGACTTTAGCAGATCTGCTGTCCTGTGTTTCACTGAAACCTGGCTCAGTGATCACATCCCGGACATCGCTTCATTATCAGACTTGCAGCTTCTCAGAGCAGACCGCGTAACAGAGCTCTCTGGGAAGATGAGGGGAGGAGGAATATGCTTCTACCTAAACCAATGTTGGTGTGCAGATGTCTCAGTGCTGAAGAAGTCATGTAACCTAAATCTGGAGACCCTCTTCATAAACTGTAAGCCCTTTTACTCGCCGCGGGAGTTTTCCTCGTTTGTTCTGGTTGGTGTCTACATACCACCTCAGGCGTGCCTATCAGAGGCGTTACAACACCTGGCTGACCAGATTACAGACGTGGAAAAACAACATCCTGACTCCCTGCTCATCATTCTTGGAGACTTTAACAGAGCAAACTTAACCCATGAACTCCTTAAATACAGACAGCACATCAAGTGTCCCACCAGGGGCTCTGACACTCTGGACCACTGCTACACAGTAATAAAAGACTCCTATCTGTCCCCCGTGCAGCTTTAGGGCTATCTGATCACTCTCTGATTCATCTCATACCGACCTACAGGCAGAAGTTAAAAACAGCCAAGCCTGTAGCTAGGGCTGTTAAAAGATGGACTGAGGAGTCTAAACAGGAGCTGCAGGTCTGTTTTGACTGCACTGATTGGAGTGTTTTTGAAGCTGCATCTGTAAACCTCAACGAACTCACTGACACTGTAACATCCAACATTAGCTTCTGTGAGGACGTGTGTGTGCAAACCAGGACTTTCTGCACATACAACAACAAGCCCTGGTTCACACCTCAGCTCAGGAAGCTGCAAGGAGCAAGGAGAAGGCCTTCAGGGGCGGGGACAGGGAGCTTTTCAAGCAGGCCAGGAATAAACTGACGACGGAAATCAAGTTAGCAAAGAGGAGCTACTCTGAGAAGCTCAAACAAAGCTTCTCCACCAACGACCCCTCAGAAGTTTGGAAAGGTCTACTTGAAGTTATGAGCAACAAGCCACCCTCGCTCCATCCAGAGGGTAACGAAAGACTGGCCGACGACCTGAACAGCTTCTACAGCAGGTTCTCACCCCACACCTGAGCACTCTGATGTTCATGCACCCCCCACAACCCCTCTGACCCCACACCAGCCCTGAAGATCTGTGAAGGGGAGGTGATCCAGCTCTTCCAAAAACAAAAGATCAAGAAGGCTCCAGGACCAGACGGTGTGTCACCCTCATGCCTGAGAGTCTGTGCGGAGCAGCTGGCCCCCACCTTCACAAAGATCTTCAGCACATCACTGGAGCTGTGTGAAGTCCCCTCATGCTTCAAAAGCTCCACCATCATCCCAGTCCCCAAGAAAGCTGCCATCACAGGGCTCAACGACTACAGACCTGTCGTCCTGACATCTGTGCTCATGAAGTCCTTGGAGAGACTGGTGTTGAGCCACCTGAAGACCGTCACAGGACCCCTGCTGGACCCTCTGCAGTTTGCCTACCGGGCAAACAGGTCAGTGGAGGATGCAGTCAACTTGGGTCTGAATTACATCCTGCATCATCTGGACTCTGTGGGAACCTACGCTAGGATCCTGTTTATGGACTTCAGATGAGTTGCAGCCAGGTGCTCAGGTGTTACCTGGTTGAGTGTCCACAGACCCTCAGGCAGAGCAGCAGTAGAGAGCTGAGTGGAAAAGTACCACACCCAAGGAGAAGAACAGTGACGGACACGATTTACACGGAAACACCAGCAACCTCTGCAGCTGAGTTAAGAAATGATTTTTCTCCAGCCTCAGTCAGCCGTATTTGACTGCAAAGAAGTCATTTTAACTGCAGATATTCTTAATTCAGTTTTTATTTTATGTATTTAATGAAAAGACTGGTTTCAAGGTTATGGTCACATATAGAGATTAAATAATAACTGAACATCAATTACGATTGATAGAAGCAAATTTCAGATCAAAGTGAAACTAAGGCATATTTTTAAACTATTAACCAGTCTGACAATTGATCCTAAAATAAACAAACATTATTCTGATAACTCTGGAGCAGTTTTTTGTCTGAACGTAGTTTTCTGGCTCCTTTATTGCGAGCCAGGTCTCAGACTCAGTGGTCTCTGTGTGCTCCTCTTTGATTTGGGAGTTCATGGTTTATACAATCATCATTTAATCAACATCCTGCCTTGATACTTCACAGTCTAGTAATTATCTATAAATCATGTAGTCTTAAGCATTGAGTGACTTTTTGTGATTTTGTCCCCTCCCTGGAGTACACACCGGGTTTCTCCACTGAAACTGGAAGTAGTTGATCGTTTGTCAAATTTGTGATTTCTCGTAAAATATTGTGAATTTTTGTAGTGAACCCTCTCGTGTTGCTTGACAAACCCTTGTACTTCACAGCACTTCAGCCATAACTGTTTACAAGCTCTGAACAGGTCTATATTGTTACAAAGGGTTGATATCCGCTCAAACTTTTGTTAAACACATTTACAAATGCCCAAATGTTTACACCCCCACCCCCAGCAGAATTTCTGATTTTTTGGCCTTTTCTCAGAAAATATGAATGATAACACAAAATCCTTTCTATCACTCATGGTTAGAGTGAAGACATTTATAATATATATTTTACGCTTTTTAAATCATAATGACAACAGAAAGTTTAAAAATTATCCTGATGAAAAGTTTCCATCCCCCAGTTCTTAACAGCGTATATTTCCCCCTTTAACATCAATGACAGCTTGAAGTCTTTTGTGCTCATTGTGGATGAGGGTCTTTATTTTCCCAGATGGTAAAACTGACCATTCTTCTTGACAAAAAGCCTCCAGTTCCTGTAAATTCTTGCTCTGTCTTGCATGAACTGCGGGTTTGAGGTCTCCCCCCACTGGATCCATGATATCAAGGTCAGGAGACTGAGATGGCCACTTTAAAACCTTCATTTTATTCTGCTGTAGCCAATGGCAGGTCCACTTGGCCTTGTGTTTTGGATCATTGTCATGTGTGAACGTCCAAGTACGTCTCATGTGCAGCTTCTGGGCTGATGAGTGTAAATTTTCCTCCAGTATTTTCTGATAACATGCTGCATTCATCCTTCATTCATCAGTTTGGACCAAGTTTCCTGAGCCTTTGTAGCTCACACATCCCCAAAACATCAGTGATCCACCTCCGTGTTTCACAGTAGGAATGGTGGACCTTTCATCATAGGCCTTGTTGACTCCTCTCCAAATGGAACAATGTTTATGGTTGTGGACAAAAAGTTCACTTTTGCTCTCATCACTCCAAATGACTTTGTTCTAGGAGTTTTGAGGCTTGTCTCTGTGCTGTTTGGTGTATTGTAAGCAGGAAACTTTGTGACATTTGTGTAGAAATGGCTTTCTTTTGGTGACCTGACCATGCAGCCCATGTTTCTCCAAGTGTCTCCTTATTGTGGATCTTGAAACATCCGCCCCAGAGTCCTGTATTTCAGCTGAAGTTATTTGAGGGTTTTTCTTTGCATCTTGAACTACTTTCCTTGCAGTTGGAGCTGAAATGTTTGTTGGTCTCCCTGATCATGGTTTGGTTTCAACAGAATCCCCCTCTCTCCACTTCTTAATTAGAGTTAAAAGTGCTTCTTGGCATCCTCAATTCCTTGGATATCTTTTTAAACACTTTTCCTGTTTTATACAGTTGGATTACCTTTCCTCGCAGATCCTTTGACAATTCTTTTGCTTTCCCCATGACGCAGAAACCAGAAACTTCAACGCAGCACTCAGTGAAAGATGCACGTGTCTGTCAGGAGCTCAGAGACTCACTGAGCTTTTATACACACACACTGATTAGAAGCTAATAGATCACAGGTGAGGATGGTTACCTTTAGGAGACATTCAAACACATTTGTGTTAACTTTTGTGCATTTATCAGGACAAAATCACCAGGGGGTGTAAACTTTTGATCAGAGTCATTTTTGAAGTTTCTGTTGTCATTATGATATAAAAAGAGTAAACACAGTTGTTTGTTAATAAATGTCTTTACCAACCACTAACCATGGGTGACAGAAAGGATTTTGTGTTATCATTCATTTTTTCTGGGAATAGGCCACAAAATCAGAAATTCTGCTGGGGGGTGTAAACTTTTGGACACAACTGTTTCTGTCCATCCCAGACCAGCTCAAAGATGGAGGCAGTTCACTTTCACATAATGAATAAAAGTGGAACATAACTTTGTCCTGTTTCAGCTCCTTCTTGTTTATTTGAAGTCAGACTCAGCCTAGACCTCAGCTTCAAGGTTCAACTGTTTCTGCTCTCTGAGTTTAGCTCCACTTTGTACTGCAATGTTTTCACTCTCACAACTTGACTGTGAGCTTGAATGAATCTCATTAATCTTCCATGTTGCCTCTCAACCACACGGTTTAGTCAGGAAACAGCCCTCAGGACTGCAGCCGTCTGCTCTTTCTTTACTCAGAGCAGAGGAAGAACTCCCAGGATGTTATGGACTTTTTTTATATATACAAAAATGATTCCTCTGGCACAGATCATCATTCTGTCTTCAAAGTCTCTTGGATTGTGATTTACCGGGATAAAACTTCATCCAACAGTGTCTAGATCTCTCTGCCCTCACAGCAATCTTTGTGCTTTTGTCTGCTTTGCTTTGTGATTACTCTTAATTTTGAGCCCATGTGAAGAAAAGAGCCATTTGGGCAGAATACCAAGAAGAACGGCACTTAAATGTAGACCTCAAAAACAAAAGCTAATTTTTGCTAAAAATCTACAACGAACCAAGATGTTTGGAGAGGTTTTTTTTAAAGTGAAAAAAATGAATGGCTCAGAGTGCTGTACTCATTGTGGATGAAGATGAAATAAGACTTTTTATCTTGTGTTGATGTTGCATCTGTGTCAAAAATATGACATTAACAGGTCTACCCTGATGTTTTTGGAATGTGTCTGGAGATAATATTTGTTGTGATTTGGGGTTGTCAAAAGAAAGATTGATACTGTTATTTTATTGATAGCGTGGACTTGCCCCCAATTCACACATGAAGCATCTGTGCCGCAGAATGGCAGCGCTGCTCACTGCGCTGCACTTAGCCTCCACTCTTCAATCAGAGCATTCACACAGCCCGCGCTGCACAACGGCTGCGCCGCGAGCCACCGACGGCGGCCATAGCTTTTATGCTGCAAGTCTATCTTTTTCCGACGGCGCTGCTGAAACGTGTCAATCTCTGCAGAGCAAGTCGTGCCAAACAGGAAGACGGACACAAGAAATGAACAGAGCATCCGGTCATTTCAAAATAAAACGCCATCTTCTTGCTCCCAATCTTAAATTTCATCTATGAAAATCAAAATGACGTCACACCAGTCGTGTTTTATACAGTCAATGAGTGGCACAGAGACAGAAATCATCAGCAGGTCAGAGACAGACGTAATCCCACACCACGAACAAGGAAAAGTTTATTTTTGGAGGTGGAAAACTTCATAGGATTAAATATGAGACACGTCCTTTCTACAAGAACACCAACAGAAAAGAGGAGGTTTGGAATTAAACTTCTGAAGTTTGGGGAGAGCCAATGCATGATAAATCCTGCAGGAACATGTGTTTCTCTTGTGATCTTATGATCTGGTATCCAGCTGCTACAGAGTGCGCTGCGCGGCGTTACGTGGCGCTGCACGGCGCTGCACGGCGCTGCACGACCCTCTAGAGATGCTTCCAGTGTGAATTGGCGTGAGCCGAATATTGCTGCGCTAGCGTTCCACTGTTCCACACGCTTTATCTGTGAATTTTCTTACTTTAAATGTGTCTTTCATTAAATTTATACCTTTCCAACTTTAGGTTCTCCGTTTATCAACGCCATCATCCATAAGGGCTTTGATGAGCGACATGCGTACATTGGCGGCATGTTTGGTGCTGGGATCTATTTTGCTGAGAACTCCTCCAAAAGTAACCAGTATGTTTATGGGATCGGTGGAGGCACAGGATGTCCCACCCACAAAGACCGCTCCTGCTACGTGTGTCACAGGTGAGATTTTCTGCTCCTGTAGTTGTGATGGATTTTCATAATTTTCTCCTCTGGTTTGCACATTATTGGATGATTGGCCTTGGCAGCAGTCTGTGCTCTTTGAAGGCCCCAGTAGTCCATGGGGGACAGAGTCTGAACAGGGGGGAGAGAACAGAGTTTAACCCTTTCAAAGACACCGTTTTTCAACCCAATCCCAATGAAGTTGGGATGTTGTTTAAAACCTTAATAAAAACAGAATATAATGATTTGCAAATCCAGTTTAACTTATTTGGTTCAACTGAATACACCACAAAGACAAGATATTCAAACTTTATTGGGGTTTTTTTTGGTTTTTTTAAACATTCACTCATTTTGAAATGGTTGCATGCAACAAGTTTCAAAAAGGCCGGGACAGGTTGATGTTTCCTCTGTTTCATCCTCTTTCCTTCTACAACACTGGTTCAGTGTTTGTGAACTGAGGACACTAATTGTTGAAGCTTTGGAGCTGGAATTCTTTCACATTCAAGTTGATGGACAACTTTGATCAACAGTCCCAAAGTCTCTGTTGTTGTATTTTGTTCTTCATAATGTTCCACACATTTTAAATGGGAGACAGGTCTGGACTGCAGGCAGGTCAGTCTAGTAGCTGCACTCTTCTACTACGGAGCCACGCTGTTGTAACAGGAGCAGAATGTGTCTTGGTTTCATTGTCTTGGTGAAATAATCAGGGACGTTCCTGAAAAAGACAAAGTGGTGAACCTGGCTCCATCTTTGCTTGTGAAGGACTGAGCCTTTTGGGGATGATGCTCCTTTTATACCCAATCATGACACTCACCTGTTTAAATCTACCTGTTCACCTGTGGAATGATCCAAACAGCTGCTTTTTCAGCATCAGCAACTTTACCAGACTGTTGTTGAACCTGTCTCAGCTTGTTTGGAATGTGTTGCACTATCAAATCCAAAATGAGAGAATATCTGCACAAAAAAATCAAGTTTATCAGTTTGAACATTAAATATCTTGTCTTTGTTGTGTCTAAAATTTCACAAAACATACCAATTGAAGAAAAATTGGACTGGTATGACACCTTGTGTACACTGTGCATACATTTTATGGTTTGTTTTTCTTTGTGTTTGTATTTCAGGCAGATGCTGTTTTGCAGAGTGACTCTGGGGAAGTCCTTCCTTCAGTTTAGTGCCATGAAAATGGCGCACGCTCCCCCTGGACACCACTCAGTGATTGGTCGACCTAGTGTTAACGGACTGGCATATGCAGAATACGTCATCTACAGAGGAGAGCAGGTCTGTTTTGATGTTTCTTTCCCACAACCAGCTGACTGTTGGGCTTTCTTCATTATGGAAACATTTATTTCTAATTTTAAAAAAATGTTTCATGTCAATGATCAATGCTCTTCATCTCATCTCTTGGACGTGCACATGAGTTCATTTCTCTATAAAAAGACTTGACCTCAGATTAAATGTGTGCTTTGTCCACAGGCCTACCCAGAATATTTGATCACCTATCAGATTGTGAAGCCGGAGAGCCTGGCCACACCTGCCGCCCCCTCAGAGCAGAAGTCATAGAAATCACAGCTGGATGAAAGAAAGCCAAACTGCAGAGGACCAGAGCCAGCCTCTTTGCGGGGACAAACTTCACTGAGAAGTGTATCAAACTTGAGAGCAAGAAGATGAGTTTCCAGAGCTGACGAGAAGGAGAAAGGACCAAGCAGTGGTCAGATAGTCTGGAATGTGTTGAAACAGAGAACGCCATGAGGAAGAGGCAGCAGGATCTCTTCGTTTCGGTCTGCAGGTTTGCAAAGCAGCAAAATAACAAAAAACAACAAACAAAGAAAACCCATCAGACTTTTTAATGAATTGGATTTGCAGGAGAAAGGTTTCGGTCAACATCTCTGAAGGTGCACTGGCAGCACTCTAGAAGTGTGCCGACCTCTCAGGTGATTGTAGAGCCAGCTTTTGGAACAGGATACTCCACAGCGAAACAAACATGACTAACGCTGTCCCTCTTCACTGCTCACGTCCCCTGTTTTCATGTGCTGCTCAGCTACTATGACCTGTTTCAGCTCCAAACATCATCAACCAGAACAAAGGAACATCCTGAGGCCACCTCCAAAAACAATCATCACGCTGAGAGAACAGAAATACAGCTCATTCTAGGTTTCAACTTGTTACATTTTCAGCTGAGGGGCTCATGTTAAGGAACAAAGCGCAGTTCTCTGTGTTCAGTGACATCTTCTCAGCTGTAAACAAACAAGGCATTAGGAAACGAGAACAAGCAGGAAGAAGTGGAAGAGATTATAGCACACAAATACTGAGAAGTCAATAAGCAGAAAGCAAACAGGAGACCACAATCCACTGCTGTTGTCACAGACTTCACTCCTTTCACCACATTCTCAGAACAGGGACCATCTTCCACATCCACACATTTCTCTTCAAACATCTCCTTTGCATTAAATATTTATTTTTCTTTTTTTTACTGTTGTTTGAAAGAAAATGGACTGTTACCCTTTGTAAACATAGGGGCAAATGTTGACACAGTGGAAACAGTTGGACTAAGAATACTCTGTGGAACATTTCTTTGTCACTTCCTTCAGCTGTGTGTCGCTCATGTAGACTTCCATGTGGAGCTTCTTAATGCTTTTCTTTCTGTCTGTCAGAGGGACCCTGCTTTGTCCTTGACTGATGTCTACATGCACCTGCTGCCTTCTCCCTCTTCTCTTTATCTGTTACTCTTACTGCCATCTAGTGGTGAAGTCAGGAATTCAGTGTTTGGTTGCTGAGTGTACTGTTATGCCCTGAAAACCCGAAACACTTTTTTTTTTTTTTTGGGATGTGGACGGTCACAATCGAAGATGTTCACATTATGATTATTGTTGCTCCAATAGTTTGCAGTTTTGCCAACATTAATGCTTTGAGTTAAAAACAATGACACTATCATTCAAACTGGAGAGAGTCAAAACTACTGAGTCACTAAGAGAACATGGAGAAAAAAGAAGAAGACATCTTGAGATTTTTGGGCAAGAAGTCACAAAACCGTCAGTTATTTCATACCCCTCTGACTGCTGAAAGACCAGGATTGTTAATATTGGCAGGATAACTGTAGAACATTAATATATGGTGAGATCTCCCAAAACTTTTCGAGATCTTGCAAATATTTTCATGTATGTTACAGGTGTTTCAATTTTAAGTGTGACTTTGATAACTAGTGACCCTCAGCCAACCATAACTGACCGTAGTCTGTATAATGAATGGAAATTGGGCTCCGCCTTTTACTGTTGTAAACCTAAAGAACCCGTCACAGGTGCCATCACTGTGTGGCCAGGGTCTATGCCATACAGGTGACCATAGAGAATCCATGTGGAATAAGGTGACAAAAAAAGCGAAAAGATGCATTTATCTTTTTTTTTTTTCCTTTCAAGAGTCCAGTCTCTTTTTCACTCAATTTCCTGAAGTTTCCAAGGTACCATTGAATAACTGAAAAAACCTGAAAAACTACTCAAAACTGCTGTATGCACATGAATATTCTTTCAAAAAATATTTGCAAGATCTTGAAGATAATAATCCATTTTTTTACTCCACTTCCCTTTAGAGCTCTGTACAAAAACAGGAAATGGGGCACAGAAACTAAAGTGATACACAAACTGACTAACTCACATGGCTTTATAGTGATTTGTCCTCACATTGGTTTGGAATCGGTGCTTTATGAATTGAGAGTAACTGATTATCCTCACCATCACCTGTCCCAGCAGGGGAACCTGTGGCTGAGTGAAAACTCCTCTGTGTGTGATTCTGTCAACAGTTAGCCACAAACAGCACTTCTTTTTGATAAAATGACCCAAAACTGACCAGGAACCTTGATCCGGCCTTGTACCTCACCAGCTGCTGGTTCTTTGCCTTCTCACTGTTGGTGGCACATAAAGAACCACCACTGCTCCCTTCTTTTCGGAAACAATTCATTACAGGTCATTATGCCAAGGTTATTTGTGACATACCTTTTTCTTCCACTGGTATTATGGGATAGCCTCCATTGGAATTCATGTCTGACATTTATGGCAAAGATGAAGGATAAACTGCTGCACACTGAAATGACTTAAATGAGACTTCATTGCGAACACTTTTCATCTGTAGCTTTCTTGGCTTTGCGTGGCAAAACAGGCTCTGCTTTGTGGCTGTGAAACAAGATTTTTCGCATCACACCAAAAAAGATGTTGTCATAAACAACTTCTGCATCGTACAACACAACACTTTCACCTTTTTATATACAAAGTGTGTAGACAGGAAAACAGAGTTACTACAAGAACTTCAGTATTCCTATGAGAACCCCAGAGGATAACTGTGAGAGAGGATGAATAAAGGAAACTGAAAGTAAAATTTACCTTTAACAACCAATAAGAAGAGGACATTGGCCCCTTGGTTTTTTAATTCGCACACTGGTTTTTCTCTTCTTGTTACTGTTTTTCTATGTTATGACGTGAAAACATGTTACACATCTAATCTAGATAGGGTCGTGTGTGTGTGTGTGTGTGTGTGCGCGTATATGCGCGCGTGTGTGCCTGTAGAGGTGGAAACATCACCTACTTCAACAGATAAATATCTCTGATTTTCAAACACAGGATATCCTGCTCGCCCATATTTCAGACTGGGCTAAGAGTCAAACTGCTGGGTGTCTAAATTAAATGTATTGAGAGTTTCAAATGATGTTCAAATCTGTCTGTGGGTGGGTTTCAAACACAAAGGTCTCCCTGAGGGTAGGCCAATCAAGAGGGGTGGTTTGAGGAGCAGAAAGCCCTGAAAGAGACAACGGCTAAACTGAGGTGTTTCAGTCAGTTACTGAAATATTAGTTTCCTAAAACACAAGTGAGAGAAAGCGAGATTATGTCTGTGCTGTAAATCAAGTAAAGCTATCATCAGGGTACCAGACAAACAGTATGAAGCCTCTATAAAAACACACAACACACCTTTTTTGAGGTTTTTGTGAGCATTAAAGTTCATGAACATGAACAACTTTTCTACTTCCCACTTTCAGTTGTATTCCTTTTTCATTCCAATCCTTTTTAGGCAATTGCTGCATTGCTCAAACTCAAAGCTACTGTGTCTCAGTAGGTAATTCCAAATGACTGGTCACAAGCTTCAAGCGATATTTTATAGAAGCAGAATCTTCAGGTTGTACCTAATAATAAACTAACAGGTGTGTATTAACCCTTATTCTCTGACAAATAAATAGTAATACAACCCCAAAACAGGATTCACAAACTCCTCACAGCTGAATTCTGTCAGCTTTACATGTCTCTGTGTTAAACTGATCATATTTTTATGTTGATCATTCATTTTCATTTACATTGACGTTTTTTGTCAATTCACACTACAAAGAACCACACGTGGGTTTGTAATAATTATTTAGGCATTGTTCCCATCACTGCACATTTTAGCCAAGAGTAAGTTTATTTTCTAGCCTTATTTCAGTCTTATTTTAAATTATTATTATTTCTTGGCTTTTCGTGGCTTTAATTTTTCAGAGGATAGAGTAGGAAAGGGGGAGAAAGTGTGGAGTGACATGCGGGAAACAGGCCACAGGCCGGATTTGAGCCCAGGCCACCTGCCTCATGGTGTGCAGCCTAATCCACCAGGCCATCTGTGCCCCTTCAGTCCATTTGTAACTATTATTTCCATATAGGAACATGTCATTTAACAGTTCCCCCCTGGAGATGAGAGAAGGATTGGTCTTACAGTGTTTTTGAAGGAGCACGTATCAGCCAGTTAATAAGAACTGCAGATTTTTTTGAAGCAAATGAGAAATTTAAAGTCAAAATAAGTGGTGATGGCATCAGTTCGTGACTATAACAAGAATTAATGAGGTTCACTATTTTTGGATGTGAGGATTTTTGTGTAGAGACTGAAAACTGTACGTTTTTGGAAACCTTATAGTCTAGGCTGGTGATTCCCAATCTGTGGGCCATGGCCTCCTGGTGGGCAGTGAAGGCATTGCAAGTGGGCTGCCAAATCATATCCAAAATAGTGTTATTTTGGGGGGTGTTATTTTATAAAGATACAAATATACAGAACAATTTTTCAAAGTTTAAAACTCAGTAAATTTTCTAAGAAGATTAAAAATGTAACTTAGGTACATTTTTAAGAATATTAAAGATGTAAACATATTCAAAACTTTACAGTCCTGAGTATTTTGGCAGGTGTGCAAGACCCAAAATAAACAAACTGTCCCCTCAGGGATAATGATGTTTGTAATGTAATGATGTTTCTCTGATTGCTCATATAAAATGTTTCCAAAATGTGTGGTTTTGATGCTCTTCTCAAAAATTTGGAAAAATGACCCAATGAACCTAACTAAGTGAGAAAAGGAAGCTTTGCTGGAGAAAACAATGTGAAACAGCTGCATCACTAAAAGTGAACCAGTGAGCTGTCTGCACAGAGAGAGAGAGAGTGTTGAGTTTCAAAATCCTTATTCATAAAAAAAAAGAAAATCCTGTATTTATTTTCCACTTCTGGGGGAACAGAGAAATCACAAGACTTTCACCTCAAGACTGAGATGAAGGGAAGACAAATAAAAAAAAATAGGTAGATGAAATGAAAGAGTGCCTGCAGAAACCATGTTACCAATAATCCAAACCAGAATCAGATATGTACACGAGAGAGAGAGCGAGCGAGCGAGCAGGTGGAGTTTATGGTGTTGACCTCTTTAAGGTCACAGTACTATATTGTTAAATAGCAAAAAGCTGTGAGCCTTGTTTAAAATGTACATAAACTAACTCCAGATGGGCCTTTAACGGCTCTTTTATGGAGGACTGACTTTATTTTTCATTGCTTTGAAAGACTTTTCAAAGACTTTTTTTATGTGACAACTATCTGGACTGTGTTGAAGCTGGTCTGTCTCTATTTATCTGTGGTAAAACCCAGTCAGCCATTTGTTGTAAATAGTCTGAGAAGGTGTGAGTGAGTGACAAAAAGCTTGGTGTGTGTGTGTGTGTTAGTGAGTGTTTGTGAGTGTGTGAGCGCTGAAGCTCAGACTCCAGTCACTTACCGACCTGCCTTCTGGAGAAGTCATCAGTTGAATGAAGTCATGTCCTCTGTAATGTTTGAGCCCCTGTTGTACAGAAGCTTGTACAGAGCTGCTGATCAGCTGACCTGGAACAAACACTCGTTCTTGTACAGAAGAGAGTCCTTAATAAAAGATCTTTAAGTGTATTTTGTGTCGTTGTCTTATTCCTACTTCCATTTTATTTGCCCTACTAAACATAATGATACGGGCTGTAATCTATAACTTATTTTGTTCTTATTATACACAAGACAAGATATACAAAATGCTTTATTTGTCATCACACAACTCATAGCACAGAAATAATATTTCAGTTTCGTTCCATCCAAAAACAGAAGAAGACAGTGACATTTAACAGTCAGCACAGCCAGTAGGTGCAGCACCCCGGTTCATTAGGTGTGGAAAGAGAACAAGAGCACAAGGGGGGGGGCAAATACCCAACTCGGCTCCTGGGGGGGGNGTCTTTTTTAAGTTTCTTGGACGAGATGAAAATGGAATTAAATTTTGGTGACAAATTAAGATTTCTTGTGTCTTCTACAATTTTCTACAGTTTTATTGAGCAGATGCTTTTGTCCATGGTGACGTACAACACCAGCAGAAATTAAGACTGGGGGATGAAACCTTCATAAGTTCCATGAAGTGCTACAAGTTGAAAAGCCAAAGGAGCCGCCACGTAGTGCACAAAGACGTGCTGTTAACGATACAAACCTGGCATCTTCCCTTTTTTTTTTCCTTTTTTCTTTATTTAAAAAAAATATATCTATCCAGAAACAAACCACCATTCATCAAATTCCACCACATTGTTGAACATTCCACAAAT
Source organism: Thalassoma bifasciatum (assembly GCA_008086565.1). Lineage (NCBI taxonomy): Eukaryota > Metazoa > Chordata > Actinopteri > Labriformes > Labridae > Thalassoma > Thalassoma bifasciatum. Next base: position 15,873 of record RPOG01001918.1, read on the forward strand.
TCAATATTGAGCACTCAGTGTTCACTAAGGGCTATATTCTAGACTTTCTGGTTCATTCTACCCCAGGGACAAAGAGGAGAAGAGTCCAATTAAGTGCCAAAGTGTTAAATGAACAGATGAGTCTTCAGACAGCTTTTAAAAGTAGAAAGGGACTCTCAGGATCTTATGGAGCCAGGCAATTAATTCCACCATTTGGGAACACTAAAGGAGGAAAGTCTGGAGAAAGATTTTGAGTCATGCTGGGCTGGGGGAACCAGGCGTCTTTCACAGGCAGAGCTCAGCAGGCGAGAGGGAGTGTAGACCTGGGGTCCATTTCTCAGAGCAGGTTCAACCAACTCTGAGTCGAAGCCTGAACTCTGAGTTGATCTCCTCTGAGATAGAAAACTCTGAGTTTTCAGTTACAAAACAGCTGATTTGAGACAGTTTCATCAACTCGGAGTAGTTTCACCAGGTGTTAAGTGCGTGTGCCACCACTTTAACAAGACAGCATTAGTGGAGCCCAGATTCGACGAGTCAACATGGCAACGGGCAAGAGGAAGGGGGCAATTTTTTACTCCGGTTGAACTAGAATCCCAATGCGCTCATACTGCAAATTTGAACAAGATTTTAGGAAAAAGTGCAACACCACAGCAGCTGCAAAAGAGAGGGAGACGGGGTGAGAGAACATCGCTGCTCTGGTCAATATGTACGTGTAAATGTAGTCCTTCAATAATATTACAGGGAAAACTGCTTGAATGTAGATCATTTATTTCATTTAGGTGTAATCTTCAGAGGTTGAGAACTGGGATGGTGAGTGTGTTATCTGCATTCATGACTGTGTTTGTGTGAGAGCAAAGAGCTGATGTTCCACCCAGACACCACAGACCCTCTTAGATGTCAACGTCACAGCTGTTGCTGTGGAGACGGCCTCCCAGAGTTCCCACACTAGAAGTCCCAGGGATTTTGACACCCCCCTAAAGTCCTGGAGAAGGGTCAAAAAACCATGTGTCCAAACTAACGACTCCGATGGCAACAATTACTCTCTCTTTTCATTTGTAAATGCAGCCACAACCTGAGGAATGCACCCACTGCACCTACCAGCCATTCAAAAGACTTTCACAACTGTTTTTTTTCAGCCCAGTGCCAAACAATGAGCAGGGCTGTATTTTCCTCAATCCCCTTTTAGGGTGTTTTTGCAATAAAATATTTCACAAGTCAAATAAAGAATGAAATACAAAATGTTTATCTTCTTTGCAAAACTGCTTTGTGCAAATCATGAAAATTGATAAGAGCAATATAAACACCTCAATATTAGTGTAAACAAAAAATGAAAACAATGTGCAGCACTTAATATTTAGCCCCAAAAAATAAAAAAATACAATTAAAAAAAAAATCCAAAGGGCACCTCTTACTTTTTAGCTCAAACAAATATAGGTGAAAGTAAACAGTGTGCACCTCTTACTTGTAGCGAAAGTGCCAAAGACAAATAAAACAGTTTTTGTGCATAGATTAGAAGATTGCAACATATACTGGCAAATATAAAAAATAGGACTGGAACTTTTAATTTATATTGATTATTTACAAAATAACAAAACATCCTGCTGCTGGATTTGATCCATGATTTAGCTCTGAGTTCTGGCTGTTCCAAGATCCACAGACACAACAGAGACACAGACCTCAGCCCCTCTTACCTTGTACCCTCTGGTAAAGTCTCTGACAGTGGGGGTTGGTGGGCTAAAGGTTGCAAATTTGCATGCAGCCTTTTGTGCTAAAATAGTTGCCAGCTTCACCTTCAACAGATACAGGGAAGCAAAATACAGAGTCGGCTTACAGTTCAATTAGTTCAGTTATTCATTGTTTGTTTTTTTGCCATAAGGTACATGAAAACTGTGTTAGAAAGTTGGCAAAGTTGGTTAAAAATTCTGAAAAATAGTATTTTTTCATTTTTATGAAAAGAAGAGAGCTGGACCTTTTTAAGTGATTTTTTTCTTTTTGTACAAATATTAATCCATCATTTTGTTATAGCATTCTAAAATGTTTACTTTTTATTAAAGGCCCACAAAGATTTTCTTTTCTTTCTGCTAAAAGCACAAAAATCTGTGGAGGTGGGATATACCATAAATATTTAACACATTTCATTCGAGGAATAAATAAATGATAAATAAATGAATAAAAGAAATGGACTGTTTTTGTGGTTTCATTCACAAACAGCACCATACTCATTACACTAAAGAAGGACAAAAAAATGTCATTTCAAGAGTGTACAGTGTCTCCTCTTTAGCATACACCCTCCTGGGGTGTGACAGTAATGGCCTCGTTTACAAAACAAAAGCAGCTGATAACTGATGTTAGTTCAAATCCTTCAGGTCAATTGACCCACCTCTGGGTTGTACAGGTAGAAAGATCACATGACCCCTCTCTGGAACTTCTAGTGCTAAGCAGCAACAAAAGTTCATTGCCTGGAAGGGAAGAGGTTAGGGAGTTATGGAAAGAGCGTCCATTCTGCATAAACATCTTCAGGACGACTGCGAGCTTATCAGCCTTCCAAGGCCGACGCTCAAGGCTCCAGAGAAAATGTCCAGATTCATTTCAGTTAAGGTGTCTGAAAGAAAAATAGGGGGGCCCAAGAATGTGATTCACCCACTCCACTTATAATTTATCTGTATGCTTACTCTCTAGTGTCTGCTGATTTATTCATACCAGAAAAGACTGTTTTAAAGTTCTTACAGAGATGGATTTGAGATTAACTGAATACAAGTGAGGAAAAAATGGAACCATAATATTTTATCTCCAGCCTTTATCCAAAGTTCTCTCTTCTCAAAATTACATTGTCAAAGTCCAGGCACGTCAGTGAGCAGCAGGAGACCAAGATCACCTGCAAAACATTCTACTGGAGGTTCAGGACTTGGGCCTCCTTTTATTGGAGGACGCAGAATAGCTGATCTGGTAAGACCGTTCATCTAGGAGTTGGTTTTTGGGACTTAATGTACTCACGAATGAGTGTTCAGATATTGTTATCTGGGCAGAGAACTGTCATTCAATGGATATCTTTTTCAGACTGTCTTCCATATACTCCGGGGATAGTTGTGCAAGAAAGTTGTAATAAATCAGCAGTTCATTCAGGAACACTCTCGTCATAGATTTGAACCATTTATTGCCAAAATGCAAATACAGTTATAGTTGGAGTTACAGCTCTGGTTTCAGAGTACTCCCTGGGTTAGCCAAGCAGCCTGCTTGAGCTTTCCAGGGAGTGCAAAGCAGATCCCCCCCCCGGGGAACAAGACACATACTTTATACATGAATATTATACATGAATATTATACATGAATACAGACTTAACAGGAGGAGGCTGGGGTGGAGGAGTTAACTTGGAGACACAGCAGTGTGGTGCAGCAGTAGCAGGAATAGTTGTGAATGTAGACATGTTTAAATACACTGCCTTGTTGGTCGACAGCTATGGAGGACTAAAAGTGCCAAAATTCAATAAATAAATACATTATTGAATAATTAATTAAATGTGTCATTAATTAATTAAATGTGTCATTAAATAATTAAATGTGTCATTAATTAATTAAATGTGTCATTAAATGTGTCATTAATTCATTAAAATACCAATTAATTTCAAGTAAAAAAACATATGTTATTATTTCACTATTTAATTAATTATTTCATGGTCCTGTGTTGCACTGCTTCATGAATTTATTTTATCTGTCAACCTCGCCCATCAAAGTCAGTGGGCGG
>RPOG01001918.1:27213-88507 GCA_008086565.1 Thalassoma bifasciatum
TCCACCCGATTCATTAGTTAAATGCGGTCTCTAAAAGTAGTATGGGAGGCTGAGCCTTTAGTTATCAGGCTCCTCTTCTCTGGAACAACTTACCAGTCGAGGTCTGGGGGGCGGACACCCTCTCTATTTTTAGTAGTAGACTTAAAACTTTCCTTTTTGATAAAGTTTATAGTTAGAGCTGGATCAGGCCTGAACCAGCTCTTAGTTTTGCTGCTATAGGTTTAGACTGTTGAGGGGGAAACTGACACACTAGGCTTCTGTTTCCCTTTCTCCTCTATCTGTCAGTCTAACTTTTATCTTAATGCACCATTATAGTTATTACCCATGATCCTCTGGGAGTCTCTGAGCTTGTTTGTAGGGTCATCTGGATTGTTGCTGTGGATCTACCAGCTGACGTGGGACGACCTGACTCCAGCTACTGTGGCTTTGACAGTTCTCCAATTTTTCTTCCCCCTCTCCCTGTCTGTGTCCCTCTGTGTCTGTGTTTCCTCTGTCCCTCCTGTTTGTGTGCGTCCTCCCCTCACTCTGTCTGTCTGTCTGTCTGTCTGTCTGTCTCCCTCTCTCTCTCTCTCTCTCTCTCTCTCTCTCACCCCAACACAGTCGAGGCAGATGTCTGTCTAATATGAGTCTGGTTCTGTCCGAGGTTTCTGCCCGTTAAAGGGAAGTTTTTCTTGCCACTGTAACTTGCTAAAAACTGCTGTAAAGTGCTTCACTCATGGTGGATCAAGCTGAGATAAGATTCCTTATCCTGTCTTGATGTTGGGTCTCTGTGAATAAAATAAAAAATAAAATAAAATAAATGAACATTAACAGGTATCAACCTGCTAATGTTTCGTTAAGTGTCTTGAGAAAATGTTTGTTATGATTTGGCGCTATATAAATAAAGATTGATTGATGAAATCCCAGCAGGCATGACTGAAGCTGTGAAGCTCTTTGAATCCACCCTGCACTCTGTCCCTCTTGTCCCTTTCTGCTTTCACCCTGTTTCTGGCTCTATCTGCTTACCTGTCCTCTCATTAAAGGCACAAGAAACCAAAACTAACTTTAAACAAGAAATGTAAAACATTTCATATTAGATTTTTGTTCAACTGTTTTTCTTCATACGGAGCAGGAAGAATAACCACCATCATCAGGGGTCTTAACTAGATCATTTTTAAATCTAGATGTGAAAATCAGGCAGAGGAGTTTCACTTTCAAATGGCCACAGTGTTGCCATGGCAACTGATCCAGATTAATTAACAGCGCTAAACCCAACAAATCTGACTCGATTACTGTCACCTATCATAAGGGCTAACAGTCAGAAAACAGTTTTGCTCTGCGTTCAGAACATAAATAAGATTCACAAACAATCAGCTGAGTGTGAGCAGGGAACATCAGCGTTTTCCTCAATGCTGCCTACTGTGCAGAAATTAAAATACACAAGTCACACTTCTGTTAACTGCTCTTCTATTCATACATTTGCTCCTCCATTCACCTTGTTCTTCTCATTCATGCTTGTTCATTCAGGCTGCGCTGTAGATAGGGGTGGGGGCTGGGGCTGGGTTTATGAATGCATGTATGTAGGAAGCTGCTGTCATAGAAACCAGTCACCTGACACCGTTTTTACCAATAGGGAATCCCTGTGTGTGTGTGTGTGTGTGTCTGTGTGTCTGTGTGTCTGTGTGTCTGTGTGTGTGTGTCTGTGTTGGGTGGGGGATGCTGAAAAAATGAGTCACAGAAGATCCTCCTCTTCATGTGACTCTCAGAGCAAAAAGGATGATTCCGCCTTCAAAATAAAATTTCAGGGCGTTCCCTCTCTCTTCCAGGATTTTTAAAATAAACACAATTATTTAACCTTTTCAGCAGGGACAAATGACACCACATTTGATCCTGTCTTTTGCCTGTCAATACAATCTTGAAAAAAATCTTCTCGTGTGGTGTTCACTGGTCAAAAAATTGAGAAATTGAAACGACTCATTTTGATGATAATCCTCAGGGTCTAGTATTTTGGTGAGGATTAAATAAAAAAAAGTGAGTCACTTTTAAAATATGACCTATCTCTGTTAAAGACTGTGGTCACCTTCAACCTGAAGGAATGTTGATTCAGTAAGAGGGGAACCACTGAGACAAACCAAATAAACGGAATAGCTGCTGCCATAGTAACCTCATAGCTGTTTTTACCACTGGGGATTTCCTGTGCTCTGTGTGTGTGTGTGTGTGTGTGTGTGTATGTGTGTGTGTGTGTGTGTGTGTGTATGTGAGTGTGTGCATTCTGTCTGCTTTGTATGAATGGATTGGAAAGGAAGGGGTTAATGGATGAGTCAGACGAAATCTTTTTTCTGGGTGAATGTAGTATCAGTCCACAGTTGCAAATACTTTCGACCTGAAAACAAGATCAATCAGAAAATTTCATCATGTAAAACAAACAAGTCCATGAGATGATTCCACCGTAGGACAGCGAACAGTGTGGCTTTGTCTCTGATGTGTATTCCATTGAATATGTATTAAATGGGATTTGCAAATCATAGTATTCTGTTCTTATTTACATTTTACATGTCCCAGCTTCACAAAGATGCAGTGGGTGACATGATGGTGTGTTAGGATGAAGATCAAGCCTGCATTAGAAATCAATGGAAACAGAATGACTCAGTCAAAGAGAAGTACCAAGACAATGCTGTTTTTTTCTATTCATAGATTGTGTACTTCAAAGGGACTGCCAGGACTTTCTAAGACATCTTGAAAAACTCTGAAATCTAGATATAAGCCCGACCATAATCTTCAACATAAAATGAGATTATGAGCACTAAAATAAATTATTTCTAAATGCTGTTATTCAGCATTCCAATCGATTTAAAATATGTGGAAGTCTATGACAACCCCACACTGGCTGACACAGTTTAGCAATCAGAACAGATCTATTTTTTTCTCTGCTTAAACCTTTTTTTGTGATTCATTTAGTTATAACGGTTGAAACAGGAGCTGGACTGTTTGACAGAAGAGTAGAAGAAAGCTAAACAGGAGAGTGATAGAGCATGAGTTAAAGGCTTAAACAGAAAGTGAAGGCTGAAACAGATTAAATAATAAACAGAAGCTAAAGGCAAAAACACTTGCTCAAGGCTTAAACAGAGGTTAAATGCTAAAACATGAGCTACAGGCCAAAGCAAAGGCTAAAGGCTAAAACAGGGTTAAGCTGTTTGTGCTAATGTTCCATTAATTCCTGTCCAAAAAATGAAGAGCCAGGCTCACTTATGTTATATGTAACTGTCATGTCTCAGAGCACCAAGCTGTGAGTAGCTAAGCTAAATGTATCAGGCAACTAAAATATGCTGCAAACTTACAAAGTTTACTTGTTGTCACCTTAAAAACCGGATTTCATTATCATTGATAAATACATTACCTCACTGCGTTGTATCCAGTCAAAATTTGTCTTGAGAAAGTAGAGTTGAAAAGAAGTCCCTTTCTCCATTCACTTTTCAAAAGAAATACTGCTAAGTGTGATGTCATCACAACAGTTTGTGCAGGTCCTCCGGCCAAGAGAGTCGCTGCAATACACTTCAAACTGATAATCCTGACAGTCACTTTAAGATAAATGTCGGGCGGAAACCAGTTGGCTTGCATTGGTTGAATTTTGTAAATTTAAGAGATTCAATGAGACTGCCATCCTGGCAGACGCAGCACTGCTGCATGTCATTCCTCCCATTTGCAACGAGACTTGACCATATGTTACAATGAAGCTGGACTCACACTTTCATGCCTTTCAATATTCAAAAACTCTGTTTTTTGCATGCCATACCAATATTCATTGATCATTGTCTATCCTTGTACTTATTTAAGGTGTACATAGTGGAAATGTTTCTATTTTTTCAAAATGTCTTATTTTATTTTTTAAACTTTTTGTGTAAAATCACAGTAATTAACTGTTGAAACTGCTGTCTGTAATTTTGGATAATTTGACTGTAGAAACCAACTGTTGAGTAAGTAAGTAAGTAAGAAGTTGTGATTGAATTTACAGTAAATTGCTGTATATATGTAAAAATACAGAATATTACTGGCAGCAGTTTGACCAGTTCTTTGCTGTATATTTACAGTGTGTGCACTGCAGAAATACAGGAACTTATTTTGGTCTAAATGTGCAGTAATTTACTGTAGGTGCAACTTTTGTAGTATTTGACATGCAGTATTCAAGCCATTAAACTTCCTAGTGTTATGTGCTATATGGGTGCACACAGCATCTGTAAGATTGTGCGTGGTTCTGGAGTTAAATATCCTGCCATGTTGATGTGATTCATCAACCATGAGCACTGAGTGTCTATACACAGTGTTCCAAATCATTATGCAAATTGTATTCAAGTGTCATAAAAAATATTCTTTTTGTTTTCCAAGTAAACTCATGGATGGTATCTTATCTCAGGGCCTTTTGGATCACTGATGTCAATTTCAGACACCTGTGATAATTAGTTTACCAGGTGAGCCCATTTAAAGGAAAAACTATCAAAGGAGGATGTTCCACATTATTAAGCAGAGAAAAAATTTCAGGCAAAATGGGAAAAAAGGCTGTCTCTGTTGCCAAAAAGCATGAAATAGTTGAATGACTTGGACAAGGTATGAAAATGTTGGGTATTTCACAGAAACTGAAGCGTGATGTGAGGCTGATTTGTGGCTGATTCAGAGCACACAAAGGCTCCTGCAGATAAAAGCACGATGAGGAAAATTTCTGCTAGACAAACACACTGAATTATAAGAGCAGCTGCTAAAATGCCATTACAAAGCAGCAAACAGGTATTTAAAGCTGCTGGTACCTCTGGTGCCCCACAAACATCAAGGAGTAGGATCCTCCAGAGTTGTGCAGTTATGCGTAAAGCTTCTATTTGCGTCCAGAGATACATGAAGACTCTTTTTCAGTCTTATTCGCTGATGCATGCCGTGCAACCCTGGATGGTTCAGACGGATGGAGTAGTGGATGGTGGATGTGGTGGATGTGTAACATGTCATAATGTCAGCAAAGAGGTAGACCAGTCATGTTTTGAGCTGGAAATACAGGGAAAGAGCTGGTCAGCCCCATTAAGGGTCCATGAAGGTGTGAAAATGACCTCTGAAAAAAATGTGGGGTCTGGGGTGTGTCTTGCTGACTGCTTTTTACCATGATACAAAAAAAAGAACTATCCTAAACAAAATCATCTTCATGCTGTTAGGGATACCTCTGCATCGTTAGCTGCTGTGGACATAAAAAGAGAGAAACTCATGGCGTGGCCCCCATTTTCTCCTGACCGCAACCCTATTGAGAACCTTTAAGCAAAAGATTAATGAGGGTGGGAGGCAGTTTGCATCAAAACAGCAGCTCTGGGCGGCTATTCTGACATCCTGCAAAGAAATTCAAGCAGAAACTCTTCAAAACTCATGAGTTCAATGGATGCAAGAATTGTGAAGCTGCTATCAAGAAACGGGATCCTATGTGAAACTGTAACTTGGCCTGTTAAGATGTTATTGATTAAAATAGCTTTTGATTTCAGCAAATATGACCTCCTAATGATGTAAATTCAACAAATGACTTTTCTTGGTCTTTTACAGCCTATAAAATGCTCTGCAACTCTCTTGTGCATAATAATTTAGAACATGGCAATTTAAGCGTTTTCTGTTTAAAAAAAACACTGTTATCACTTGGAGGTTTGTTCAATAACATCTGAAATATACTCTGACAGCTGATGACTCGAAAACTGAGTTATTTGTCATTTGCGTTGATTTTCTAGGGAAATTTAAAAAAAAAATTATTTGCATAATAATGTGGAACGCAGTGTACTGTGTGGCCAAGACACTTTGTGCCACCCACATAATCTTTCAGTGCACAGCAGGCTTTCATATAAACTGTGTTCTCTCCTCACTCACAGTCACAATAACTGTTTGGGTTGCAATTCACAAAGGCATGCTGGGTTTAACCTCTCAGTGTGCCTAACTCCCTCCCAGCTATCTAGCAGAGCGTCAGCCTCTATCCAGAATGCCTTTGTTAACAACAATGTTACACTTATTGCAGCTGTGAGTGAAACAGAACAAGGGGCAGTAGTAGACCCCTGACAGTGATTTTCAACAGTTAACTGCAATTTACTGAATTTGGGAGTGTTTGACTGTTAGGACTATAGGCTGGTGTCAGAATTCCCAGAGTGCATTGCTTACAACAATAATATGAGATACCAAATGAGATGCAATTTGTTACTGTCGGTTTTCTGCTGTAAATTCACAGTGAAGTTTGATAGTGTAGTTATTATTTTTATTGTTCTATTTTAATTATCCCATATCACTCCTGATCAAAATCCCAAGACCAGTTTAAAAAATTGCATGAATTGCAGTTGGATTTTAGGAAGGTTCTAATTAGAGCTTCAAAATGCAAAAAGAAGAACTGGGAACAAGGGAACAAAAGTTTTGAGCAGGAAATTTATTGAAAGCAACAATTTAACCAAAATAGTCTGTCCATCAGCTGAACAAAAGTTTAAGAGCACAGCCTTTAAAAGCCCATATCTGTGCAAACATTTGAACTCTCTTTCTTCTCCTGTCAAGTAATCACACTGTGAAGATCTCTTGAAGGCAAAAAAAAAAAAAAAGGACACTAGCGTCTCTGAAGGTGGTAGGATTGTTGAGCAGCACAAATAAGACCTCTCACAACCTGCCATCACTGCTGAGATGGACGCAGTAAGACAGACATTTTGTATTTCTGAAAAGATCCTCAGGGTTATGGAAACAAAAAAATCAAGAGGTAGACCCAAAAGAATCTCCTCAGTGCTGAGCCTGAGGATCTGAATGGCTGTCTGTTAAGACACGAGACGATCCACGTCCCGAATTAAGGCCATTACTGGAGCTGACTGCAGCCCAATAACCACCAGACGGCGTCTGCAAAGGAAGGGCTTCAAAAACAAGAAACATCTTTAAAGGTCACGTCTTCTTCAACGCCACAAAATTTCCTTGGACTTTGTAAGGGAGCAGCAAACATGGGACATTCAAAGTGGAGGAAAGTTTTATTCTCTGATGAGAAAAAAATTGAACTTTGATGGTCCTGATGGCTCCAACGTTACTGTCATGACAAGGAGATGTCACCTGAGATGTTTTCTACGTGGCACAGTGGAGGGGGGGCATCATGATCTGTTTTTTCCTTCAATAGAACAATGGAGCTCCAGGTTGTGCAGGGGCGTCAAACAGCAGCTGGCTGTGTGGAGATGTTGCAGCAGGCGTCCTTCACAATTCACAATGCCCGTCTTTTCCAGGAGAACAACATCACTCTTTTGGAGTGCGTGTTTGCGTCCTCCCCTGATCTTGATCACATTGAGAATATTATGGGATGGATGGAGAGGGAAGTTTACAAAAATGGTTCCAGACAGTGGATGCCCTTGATGAAGCATCTTCACCAACTGGAACAACATTCCCACTAACCTTTTGGAAACACTCACATCGAGCAAATTTTTGAAGTGATCGACAATAATGGTGGAGCTCCTCATCACTGAGTCAGTCTTTGACACTTTCATTTCTGTTTAAGGAGGTTTTTTGGGCTTTTAAAGACTGTGGTCTTAAACTTTTGATCAGCCGATGAACAGACTATTTCAGTTTAATTGTTGTTTTAAGTAAATTTGCTGCTCAAAACGTTTGGTCTCTTGTCCCCATCTCTTCTTTTTGCATTTTGAAACTCTGATGAAAACCTTCTTGAGATGCAACAGTGCAAAATTAGTTCATTTCAATTTTATAACTGGTCTTTAGATTTTGATCAGGATTGCATAATAAAAAATTGTTTTGTATTCTGTTTTAAATTTTCAAGAAAAACTCTCAACTGCTGCTCAATGATTAAGTTCTCCTCTAATGAATCTAATGAATCAGTTTCTCTTTTCTTTGTTTGTTTATTTGGATGGGTGTTTGTTATCCATGGGTTTCTGATGTATCCCTGTATCTCCTGGTCCATTTCCTTTTTCTCCTACCTGCGTCTTGCTCTGCCTCTCTAGCTGTCACTCTTTCTGCAGATGATTTTCCTGTCTGCTTTGATGCCTGGCTCCTCAATGCCACCCGCCTCTTTAAAGTAATGACTGCAGTGCTGTTACATAACAAACCCACCTACCAGAACTACGCTTCAGACACATTCACCATTTAGTGTGTGTTTATGCGAGGTAGATGTGTGTATTGTCCACTGTGTGAGTATCTGATTACATTTCATCAACCTGTCTGTGAGAGTGTTGAAGAGGCAAAGCTGGTGAGTTAATATCACAGATCACCATCACATCACCACCACCATCATCATCATCATCACCATCATCACCATCACCATCACATCACCACCACCACCATCATCACCACCACCACCACCACCATCACCACCACCATCACCATCATCACCACCACCACCATCACCATCACCATCATCACCATCACATCACCACCACCATCACCATCATCATCACCATCACACCACCATCACCATCACCACCACCATCATCACCATCACATCACCACCATCACCACCACCACCACCACCACCATCACCCACCCCCGGGGCTTCAACAGATACAATTCATAGCTGCTGCATTGGATTGTGTTGCAATGAAATTTAAAAGCAATGCATTAAACTGTGGATCCTATATTCTGAAACATTTCCAGATGGATGAACTTCTGTCTAACTCCACTGAAATAAAGTCAAAAATCCAATTGTTGTAATAAAACCAGAAACAACACCACTACACAGAGATTTAGTTGAGGAATCCTCCTTCATGTTCCTTACATACAGTGCTCAGCATAAATCAACAACCCCCTTTGAAAAGTAAGATTTAAATCAATATCTCAATAAACGCAAGAACAATCCCCCCAAAAAATTACATTGTACCTTGGAACCATGAGTGAGGACGCCAGGCAGTGGATATGAGAGCGTGCTGTACATGTGTTTATCACACAGGTAACAGATGGCTGTCTCTACCCTGGCATAGACCAGGTGCTTACAACATAAATTGGTCATCATGGATATAAATAAATGGGATTTTCTTCAGTAGAGCTCTTGAATTAGAGACTCCAATTTGAACAAGGTGATTTAACTTTGATTTTGCTTTGATGTTTGGTATTTGTGGCTGCCCATTAGCACCATAAGTTGCATAAAGTGCATAACTCTAATTTATTAATTGAAAAATGCTAGCAGGGTATGTCAGTCTACATCCTGAATCGTAAACAGCTGGTTGACGCCATGGCGCAGGGGCAGCAAGTGTGCCCCACTGGATGTAGTCAGCTGGTCTATGCCTCTGAGCGAAGACGGTCTGTGCCTCCTGTGTGATTCACCAATGTACAGCAGGGTCTCATGTCCACTGTCTGCCTCCTCATTCATGATTACAGGGTTTGGTAACAAATTAAATTCAGTTCAATTCTACAATCATGGACAAAAGTATTGGCACCCATTGACACAATTTTACACAAAACACCAAATGGTTCCCTTTTAGAATTGTGGGTAAATCATTTAATTTCAAGCAGGTGATGCTTGTTTAAACTCAGCTGTGGTGAGTAACAGGTGCTGGTAATATATATAATCACACTTTGGGTTGAGGGTATTGTATCAAGCTTGACCTAATAGAACATTTAAGCATCAGAAATGAGCTTTAGAGAAAACTAATATTTCCCCTCTCTCTGACTCCAAGTCTCTCACACACTTAGCTTCTCACTCACACTGGACTAATACACACAGCTAATGCTTCCTGTTTGCCTTTAATCAGTGCTCAAGTTTCAGGAAGACAGGATGCATTAGCAGTGAGAGTGGAAAGATGGTCTGCATTAACAGGCTGCTGACACATCTGTAGGATGGAAACAACGGACAGCTCTTTATTTCAGGGATACATTTTTAGAGACATTACATTGGAAATGCACAACACCATGAAGAAGAGACAAGATGCAACAATATTTCCATTTCCCATTTCTTATTTACCCGTCAACTGTTGGATGTTATGAGTCCTAGCTACGTAACTCAAGTAATCAATGACCACTGTCCAATATTTAGGTCCTGTTGCATTAATTCACTTTGCTCTGTAGGACATTAAAAAGGTTCGAAGTAGAGTAGTGTAATTTATTGCAAACAATAAATAAAGGTAAATAATCTATTCATAAGCTGATCAAAATATTAAGATCACTGCTTTTAAAAGACAAAACCTGCACAAAAATGTGGATTGCAGGTCATGTTCTGTCAGCTATTCAGACTGTCATGACCTCCTGATGGCAAAGGCTAAAAATCATCCTCCTCTATTTGAATGTGGTCGGGGCGTTGAGCTGTGTAATCAGGAACTCTTACGACGCAACGGCATCACTGCTGGGGTTGGACGCAGTAAGACAGACATTTTGAATTTTTTCAAAGATCCTGAGGGTCCTGAGGGGATCTGACTGGTTGTTAGTCAAAACATGGGACCATCCTCGACCCTAATGAAGGTCGTTACTGGAGCCGACTGCAGCCCAATAGCCATCACTGTCTGAGAAAGAAGAGCTTTAACCCTGTGGTGCATAGTGGTCACTACAGTGACACCTATTGAAAACTTATTTACTCTTTAATTCAATGGTTCATGTGGTGGAAATTCATATTAGCCTGTGTCAGGATATTTTTATTCTTCTTAGGGCCTGAAAAAATGTTTTCAATTCTTTTTCCAAATATATATATATATATATATATATATATATATATATATATATATTTTTTTTTTCAAAAGTTAAAGACAAACAATTGGGGAGTAAAACAGCGTAATAACTCTAAATAAGTCAGTGTTCAAATGGATGAAAGAGAGTTAAAATGTTTCGCAAAGCATTCAAATAAGATTATTCTTGAAATTACCAAAAAGAAAAGAAAAGAAGTCACACAAAATTGTAATATTTACATTAGGTTCAAACTGTTTTATATTGAATGCTCAGTCACAAATATTCGAAAAAAAAAAAAGGACAACTTTTTTTCATGCCTCGAGACAAATAAAAACACTCAAGACACTGACTTTTATAATTCATGCATCAGAGGGTTAAGGACAAAAACCTCTTCAGAGACCTCGTCTCCTTCCACTGAATTTCCCGTTTGGACTTTGACAGAGAGCATCATTGGACATTAAAGGTAGAAGACAGTTTGATTCTCTTAGGAGAAAACATTGAACTTTGAAGGTGTAAAATGTAAATTAGTGCAATTTTTCAAGTGGCCTTGAGCTTTGATCAGGAGTGTAGTCACCAGGGCTGAGAAGACAACTGTGAATGCACTTAAGTGTGCTTAACTACACCGTCTTGGACATCATTTTTAAACATCTTCTCTGTCAAAGTTTGCTAATAATGTTCTAAATCTGTGATTTCTTTGCCAGCATTGTGCATTAGTGTTTAACTGTTTGTTTGTCTGTGCAGGAACACAGGTGAGGAGCACCTCTTGTGTTCAATGGGCCCAG
The DNA here is from genome assembly GCA_008086565.1 of Thalassoma bifasciatum. NCBI lineage: Eukaryota > Metazoa > Chordata > Actinopteri > Labriformes > Labridae > Thalassoma > Thalassoma bifasciatum. The sequence goes on from RPOG01001918.1 coordinate 38,598, forward strand.
AGGCTGGGACTAAACTCACTGATGTCTTCCTGAAGGTGACTGCATCACTTCCCTCATAACTCTACCATTCACAAACACATCTCATTATGACTCAGTGATGTGAAGCCTACTTTTCTTGTCCAACTGAACTGGTTAAATATCACTTTAAATCAATACATTAATATATTTGGCATAATTTCTAACATGTTTTCATTTACTGACAAGATTGTGAAGCATTTGCACTTATATTTCCATCATAATATGCAAACAGATGTTGTCCAAATAGTGGAGATTTAGCAGGATTTCAGGAGCAGGACCACACCTCAACATCACCCCTTCTTGTATTTAAACCCTCCTAACCCACCAAGTCCTGTTTTTTCTCTCTTTTTGGTACGTCAAAGCTCGCAGTTCTGAGCCAAACAAGAAAATAAACGCCAAACCAACACAACGTAAAACCTTCTAGAAACTTACATTTCGTTTCGTCATTTACTCACCATCCAAGAAGAGTCTCCATCACTCCGTCAGCATCCAAGTTATTTTCAGATTCCAGTGGGACTTTATTGCAACTTCGACAGAGAAGGATAACTCTACGTCAGACACCTAACCATCCATGCCGGGGACCCCGCATCCAGCCATGGAAAGACCGTCCAGCAGTTGATCAGCCCCGGTGTGCTGCCATATAATCTTCTCGGTGATCCACGTTTGGCCAGGCTCGTCCCTCGCTGGGATCCAGCCCCACCGAGGGATCGTCAGTGTCCCTCGGCCCTCCTCCCTCAACATAGAAAAGAGGCAGCAGCTCCATGCCGTTAGCTCCACGCCGTTAGCTCCACGCAGTTAGCTCCACACCGTTGCCACGGTTCTCCCACCAGCCAGGTCTCCAGACTGTCAGTTTTCTACAAAGGTATCAGACTGGACTGTTAAGTCATTTAATTGAAAAGCATTCCAATTCAATAGCATTGGACCAGAGCTATAGAGATCATAAGAATTGCGACACTCCCATAAGACGCCGTTGTACACTTTCTTTTGGTCTACTTCCGGGTTGTGGAGCCTTGAATAGTTCCAAACACAGCTTCTACAGCGACGGACACTGTTCATTTGCATTGTTGGCCATCAAGTATATTAATAGGCAAGTTGTTTAAAAAGCTACCCCTTTTGAATTTTCAATCATCTATTTTTTATCAGAGGATCGTTATGATGCATATGCTTTGCTTTAGTTGTATATGCGTAATTATATAGATTTTTATATTTTCGTCTGTGTCCAACCTGCTACTTTTTTTAAGTTGACTCTTGCTAACTGTGACCGTATGTTGGATAAATTGATTAAAGCGCTACCTCTTTTCAACCGTCAACTCCACATGAGAGGTCATTTGTGATGCATAAACGTATCCGTAAGTGTGTGTATTTGTAGATAACCGACTTTAAGGCATTGCCATGTGCTTGTGTTAGCTCAGCTTTGCTAGTGATGAAGGTATCTCCAGTAGGGATGGAACGGTTCACAAAATCTACGGTTCGGTTTGTATCACGGATTTGTGGTCACGGTTTTCGGTTCGGTTTACACTGTTATTGTTTTTATCACCCCAAATACCATATATTCTAATAATTCACTGTTAACATATTTTTTTAATCATTTTTTTACATTTATAGTCATGTAAAATCTGAAGAAATTAGGCTGTTTTGCCATTTTAAATATCATTAAAGCTGTGTGGGAGGGAGGGAATAGTGTATCGCGGCTCAAGTGCTTTAACCATGTGCTGAAGTCCTGCACCCTCCACCACGGCATAAGGCTGCATATCTTTGGCAGTGAAAGACCCCAGAGCTGTCGTTAGTTTTTTCACCCTGTCCAAGTCACCACTGAGGGGCTGTCTAAAAGCTGCAGGTAGTGAAAGTTGTCCTCTCCTACCCGAGTCTCTTCTTGCACTGCCAGGTGACACACTGGGATGATGTCTCCGCAGATGAGCTAACATGTTGGATGTGTGAGCGTTAGCATAAACAACGCATGTTCTACAGTGCTTGCACACAGTCACGGTTTTGTCCACCACTTTCTTACCGCAGTCGTCGTAGGTAACGTTAAATCCAAAGTGATCCCAGACAGGAGACTGATAGGATGCCACAGGAGCATCCTCTATCTCTGGCTGTTTCTCCTCTCCGCTTGTCATATCCACAACACACATGCCTCCGTACAACTGTGCTGCCTGTGCTTCGCTTTCGTCTCCAGTTGCACATGCGTATGACCGTAATTACACAAGTTCCAAACTGAGAAGATAAACAAAGGAAAAAAAAACAAACGACACACATGCGCCCCGAACCGCATCGGGAAAACCGAACGGTTTGGATTTTTTTCATAAACCGTTCCATCCCTAATCTCCAGGAATAAATTGATTGAAGCGCTACCTCTTTCTAACTATCAGTGTTGGAAAATAGTCGGCACAGCATTTGGCTTTAGTCTCCGTTTATAATGACCCACACCTGTCAGCTCTTTCATCAGCATGGGCCGGCTAAATGCAGCAAATGCTTCTGGGGAGAAGTGGCCAGAACATAGCCGTAGGTCCATCGAAGGTTGTTTACGCCCACAAACGATTTCCCACAACTTCCTTCTTTTCTTGTCTTTTGGGAAGCTGTGCAGACTAACATCAGTCTCCTTGTTTCCTTTGGACTGAAAAGTGCACCCAAAAGCAGCCACATGTGGCATTATTATGTTTTTTTCCCTCCTCAAACCTAGTGACTTACAGCGACTAGTAGTGAGTAAACGGCCAAATCCAGATGCTCGGAATCAAGCAACCAATCTACGTCATCAACCCAGAATGCATTGCGGCAGTAAAACAATGGCTGCGCCCAAAGGATAGAAACTGTGTTTTAAACTGTATTTTATTAAAAGAAAAACCAATTCGTTATGTCTTTTAACAACAAATTCTAGTTTGAGACAAACATTTAAGCATATTCATGTCGATTAGTCCTTACAGTCGGGGTTCCCTTTAAAACAATGATGGAACTAAAACAGTCTTGCATATGTCTTTATATATCTTTTTCTTGAGATAATGAGTTAATTTGAGTTGTTTTTTTCAAGATAAGCACTTATTTTTCTTGACTGTGGCATGATTTAATTATTTGATTAGTCACATACAAAGTGTTTAATTACACTGGGAAACACATTTTTGGTTAAGTTTTTTGAGTTAGGTCTGTCAGCTTTTTTTTTAAACACATTTTTGGGTGTGGAATCCAAAACGGATCTCAGTTCTTCTCTATCACGTCAAGTTCTTGAACTACAGGATCCCCATTTTCTTAAGAAATACTGGGGAGTAATTTGTAAAAAAAAATTCTGAGTTCGATTTTTATGCTGATTAAAAACAAAAGTGGCATGCTGATTGCGAAATTGCAGCCAGTTTTTTCTAGCACGTCAAATTCAATCAGTGGAATTTTGCTTATTTGGAGGATGAGAAAAACACTTGACATGGTAGAAAAGAACTGGCTTCCATTTTGGAATCAAATTTGGTTTGATAAGTATAAAATGTACAACAGAATTTCTTTTTAATTGTTCCCCAGTGATATTCGTTTGACTATCATTTTCTTTTTGATATCATTGAATCATTTAATATCTTCCATTTTAACTTATAGGCCTCACATCCCAGATTTTGGAGTGCTTTAAACCAGTAGTTTATCCAAAATTCACATTTATCCAAAGCATAGATGGTGTGACTGCGGTTAAACTGATGGAATTGGTGGCATCAGAAATTTTTCTGTTATCTGCAGTAAACAAGCTTTGTTTCCTAGAGATAAGGAAAATCAGTTGTTATCTTAAGAAAACGACTTGTTTAACTCATATCTTCAGAAAACAAACACATTTGTTGTATACAATCATGGCCTTCATAGGCTTCCTTAGATTTCTAATACTTAAATAACTAATAATTGAACTTTTAGAAGTAAGCTTTCTCTGCCAGCCTTATAAACTGTATTCATAATGCTTAAGGTTAAATAGCACGCAAAGTTGGAGCACAGAAGGCCTGGTGGGTTAGGTCACGCTCCTTGAGGTTGGCCCTCGTGTGGAACAGCCCCAGGTTCAAATCCAGCCTGTGGCCACTTTCCCACATGTCACTCCCCCACTCTTACCCTGTTTCCTACACTATCCACTGTCCTCTCTCTCCTATCCACATAAAGGCACAAAAGCCAAAAAAGGGAGCAACAATGAAGGTAAAAGAGGGGTCTGTTTTAGGAGAAAGCAAAATCTCTTAAATGTTTATTAATTATGTCATTAAAAAAAGTGAAGTTTGAAAGTGGAAACTAAAAATCTAGAAGGAAACCTAAAACCTACGAGCGAAACTTTCCAATGAAAGAGTTCGAAAGGATGGAAATGTTTTTTCTGAAGTGGTTGACACTCCTGAACTCTCCTGTGTCAAGACTCACAGGACACACATTTACACACACACACAAACACAAATTTACACAGGACACACATTTACACACACACAAACACAAATTTACACAGGACACACACATTTACACACACACACACACACACACACACACACAGAGCTGTTTGCAGAGGAAACATGCTCTGGTGGTAAATAAATCCCTCTCCTTCCTGTTGTGGCTCCTGTGTCACACCTGTCCTCTCTCCCACAGGTGGTGTTTGTACGTGTGTCTCTGGAGCGTTAAGGAGAGGTGGCTATGGTGAGCAGTGCTGTGGGAACTAAAGGGTGGTTGATAAAGGACAGCATGTTCCTGGGCTCTCTGTCAGACATCTGTATTCTAACACATAAATACTTCCTCCTCTCTCTTTATTATACAGTGTATCACAAAAGTGAGTACACCTCTCATTTCTGCAGATATTTAAGTATATCTTTTCATGGGACAACACTGACAAAATGACACTTTGACACAATGAAAAGTAGTCTGTGTGCAGCTTATATAACAGTGTACTTTTATTTTTCCCTCAAAATAACTCAAAATAAATCCATTAATAGCCAAACCCCTGGCAACATAAGTGAGTACACACCTTAGTGAAAGTTTCTGAAGTGTCAATATTTTGTGTGGCCACCATTATTTTCCAGAACTGTCTTTACTCTCCTGGACATGGAGTTTACCAGAGCTTCACAGGTTGCCACTGGAATGTTCTTCCACTCCTCCATGACGACATCACGGAGCTGGCAGACTTTTGAGACTTTGTGCACCTCCACCTTCCACTTGAGGATGCTCCAAAGATGTTCTATTGGGTTTAGGTCTGGAGACATGCTTGGCCAGTTCATCACCTTCACCCTCAGCCTCTTTAGTAAAGCAGTGGTCGTCTTAGAAGTGTGTTTGGGCTCATTATCATGCTGGAACACTGCACTGCCACCCAGTTTCTGGAGGGAGGGGATCATGCTCTACTGCAGTATTTCACAGTACATGTTGGAGTTAATGTTTCCCTCAATAAAATGTAGCTCCCCGACACCTGCTGCACTCATGCAGCCCCAGACCATGACATTCCCACCACCATGCTTGACTGTAGAACATGACACACTTATCTTTGTACTCCTCACCTGGTCGCCGCCACACATGCTTGAGACCATCTGAACCAAAGAAATTAATCTTGGTCTCATCAGACCATAGGACATGGTTCCAGTAATCCATGTGCTTTGTTGACATGTCTTCAGTTACGTGTTTGTGGGCTTTCTTGTGTACTGACTTCAGAGGAGGCTTCCTTCTGGGGTGACAGCCATGCAGACGTTTGATGTAGAGTGTGGCGTATTGTCTGAGCAGTAACAGGCTGACCCACCACCTCTTCAATCTCTGCAGCAATGCTGACAACACTCCTGTGCTGATCTTTCAAAGAAAGCATTTGGATGTGATGCTGAGCACGTGCACTCAGCTTCTTTGGACGACCAACACGAGGTCTGTTCTGAGTGGACCCTGCTCTTTTAAAACGCTGGATGATCTTAGCCACTGTGCTGCAGCTCAGTTTCAGGGTGTTAGCAATCTTCTTGTAGCCTTGGCCATCTTCGTGTAGCACAACAATACGTCTTTTAAGATCCTCAGAGAGTTCTTTGCCATGAGGTGCCATGTTGGAACTTTCAGTGACCAGTATGAGAGAGTGTGAGAGCTGTAATAAAAAAATTGAACACACCTGCTCCCTGTGCACCCCTGAGACCTCATAACACTAACGATTCACATGACATTTTGGAGGAAAAATGACAAGCAGTGCTCAATTTGGACATTTAGGGATGTAGTCTCTTAGTCTCTGGGATCATAGTTTCACTGTTTTTCAAACAGTAGAGTTGGCTGTCATTTCTTAGGTTTAGTTGTAGACTCCTCTCTGCTTCAGTCTGCATCTTTATCAGAAGAAAACACGCTTGAGTATATGCATATATTGAAAAATATTGAGGAGTTTTCCTTTGTGAGATTATGAGGGTGTTGGCTGGTAGGAGGAGGTGTTTAACTCAGTGGGGTGTCGTGAGGACAGAGGAGCACAGTCAGGATCCAATTTCAGAGGTTTTATTTCCCAAAGTTTGATCTGTTTTTCTGACAAAAGGAGTAAACAATAAAGGTTTATTAAACTAGACAAATCATCTCCCCTGAACACAAATAGTGTTTTACAAAGGCAATAAAGGCAAACTAAATCACTATGCACGTTGATATTGAACTGAAATGATGACAAAGGAGAAATTATGAGGGAATAATGTAACAGAAGTAACTCACGTAGCATTCAACAGTCAAACATTTGGTATTCTTTGGCTTTCTCTGCCATGTGGTCCATTTGCTGAGACAAAACAAAGGGAGACTGCAGGTGATGAGGCTGGCTTTATAGCCTCCTTGTCACACCCACCAGGAAATAGGGAGTGTGGGTGGGGCTGTAATTTTCCAGGCAGGGAGAGCCCAGACTGAGGATTTTCTACACACACACACACACACATATGTATATATATATCCAAACCGACATATAAAAGCAAGTGGCGGGAAAAAAGTTTCCAGTGTTTGAACGATAACCACACTTAAAATGCTACACATAAAATCTTCAAATCTTCAAGCTCAAAATGGAAAATGAGCAGGTGTTGACAGCTGTTGCGGCGGGGACGCCTTACCGAGAGGCTGAAGAGGAGGCTGCCCAGCTGAGGAGGCGTATTCGCCTCAGAAGAGCCAGGATGGAGAGGAAAGCGAGGAGCAGACGTGGTATATTAGCATATCTGTCTACCCTTGTACGTTCGTTTAACCCTTTCACTTTTGTTAACCTTCCTACCCATTGGTATTCACACTCGACTGTTTACTCAGTACACCTATATAAAAGCAACAACCATTTTGTACTGTATATACATATGATTAAACAAAAGGCGTCTTTCATTCATATGGGCTTGATATGGCTAAGTATATCACAATGTAAAAGGCTGCATGATTAAACCCAGAGGTGTTGTATCAGGATTACACATTGAGTGGACAGTACATTTTTGACACTTGATGTCGTCTGTAGCATGCACCCTGTACCTGTGTCTATACACATACCTGCTCTTTGTTGTCTCTGTACTGGGACACCTGATGATTATTGTGACAGGCCAAGCACAATTAAGTGAATACAACATTATTGATTCCACTGCCAGGTGGCAGCCATCACACTCCCAGACTCTTGGCCGTTCAAGTCCACACAAGTTACAAACACATCCGGGTATTTTACCGTTCCTGCCAAAATGCGAACTTGTGTATTGGAACAGAACTTGGGCTGTGACTGATGACGTTTCACAAAACGCAAGTACAGAAAAGAAGGCGTATTGAGAAAAAGCTGCTGACTGCCTGTGTGATTGTGTGGATTGCAACAGAATAGGTACAGAATAAAAATATCAGTACATCAGATATAGTCACTGTGGTTTGGGACTTGCATTACTTTTTTCAGTCTGTTGCACTAGCATGCTAACATGGCTAGCTTTACTGACATAACTTCACCTCTCTTGTTCATTCAACAAAGGCAGCTTAGAATTAATCGATCTACGTGCGTTATGAAGCTCGCATTACTTCATGCAGGACACGGAAGTCATACGCCCAGATGTTACCAGCTGACAGGCTGATGTTCGAATCACATCTCTCCACCCCACTCAACCAATCACAGTTCATCGTAACAATAAGGCGGTGTATTTAAACACCCTCCATTCACAACTAGTCCTGCTACTCCTATGCACCATTTCTCTGCTGAAACCGAAGTAACCTCCTCCACCCCAGCCTCCTCATGTTAAGTCTGTATACATGTATAATATTAATGTATCATTTTCATGTACAAAATATGTGTCTTGTTCCCCAGGGGGGGATCTGCTTTGCACTCCCTGGAAAGCCCAAGCAGGATGCTTGGCTAACCCAGGGAGTACTCTGAAACCAGAGCTGTAACGCCAATAATAACTGTATTACCATTTTGGCAATAAATTGTTCAAATCTAGAGTGGGTCAGCAGCAGGGTCAGGAAGAAAGTGGAGGTACCTGGGGGTCCTTTCTTTCCTCGACCCCTTTATTGCTCCATGAACAACAAGTGGAAACATGGAGCAGGGGGTCGAGGAGGATTGGACCCCCCAGAGTAGGGAGTTGGAGGATGAAGAAGAGACAGCAGGCTCATCTCAGAGAGGTTTGTTTAAAATATACATCATCATGTAGGAGGATGCCTGCTGTCAGACTCAGCAAATGTATTTATTTTTCACAGCCTCAACTAATCAACAGTTTAAAAAGTGTTGTGGAGACTTGGTATTACTGTGGCTGAACTGTTTGATTTGAGTGTATTTTTATGTGTTTGTAAAATTCATACATTTTTGTCATAATGCAAAAGAAGAATTTCCTGATGAGGAGGACGAGCCTGCTGTCACTTCCCCGGCCCCACCGACTTCCCCAACTCCCTTCTTCCTCTGCCCCTGCTGCTGCCCCACTCTCAATGGTGACACCTCAGAGTGGTATGTACACGACAAATTTTGGCCTTTTTTTCACATAAGGTGCACAGTTTTTGCATCATCACACACAAATTGATTTTATGCATTGTGTTTCTTCGACATACAGGGAGGAAGAGAACCAGAAGAGTGCGGGAGGATGAGGACGCCAATGAGGAGATCCAGAGGTTGCTGCTCCAGGCTCTTTGGAGCCAGCCTCATCCTCCTGCACCACAGCCTCCCTGCTCTGAGGATCAACTATTCCTCGATAGCCTCGCTCCTTCCCTGGAGAGATTGGAGCCCCAAGTAAAGGCTCATGTGAAATTTCAAATTCACAAATTAATTTATGAAGCTGGCACAGTTGTGCTTAATCTGGACCCAGCCGAGTAGCTCGTGGGGTACCAATCTCTGCAGGGAACGGGCTGGCTATCGAGGAATTGTGTACGTGTCCCTGAGGCTCTTCTGTTTTGTTTTGTTTTTGAATTATTTTTATTTATTAAAGAATTTATTTTTTTTAATGTAAATATGTACAAATTAAATGCAATAAATATGTTAATTGCATTGTTTTTGCTGTCTTTTATCACATCTCTACAGACAAATATCAGACTAAAGATATATTATATAGGTAAATATATTTTTATAGCAATTAGGAAACACTATGGAATTACAGGGATTGAAATAAGACAACTTGAACATAAGCTCTTATTATATGCAGATGACGTTATCTTGTTCATCTCACACCTCAACAGCACCATCCCTAACCTGTTAAATACAATAAAGACATTTAGCAGCATTTCTGGATACACAATGAATAGAACTAAATCCTCTATTTTATTACTCAGTGACAAAGCAAAAGAAAATTTACCTAGTGAAGCCTTGCAATTTAAGATAGTAGATCAGTTCACTTATTTAGGAATACAGATCATGTCAAGTCTAGAAAAGATTGTTAAAGCCAACTACGAGCCCTAAATTGAGAAAATTGTGGAATCAACTGATAAGTGGATGTCCTTACCCATGTCTTTGATTGGTAGAATTAATATCTTAAAAATGAATATACTTCCGAAAATTTTGTATATATTTCAGAATGTTCCGCTTCCCCCACCAGATTACTTGTTTCAAAAACTTAAAAAGATATTTACCAGATTCATATGGAAAAATAAAAATGCCAGAGTTAGGCCCAATTCCAATTCCTTTCTTAACCCTCAATCTTAACCCTCAAGCTCAACCCTCAATCTTAGTAGCCCTCAAAACCAAGTATTAAGGGCTATCATGTGACTTAGAAATGGGACACCCCTTAAATGCAAGTGAAATTGTTGTGGACTGTCTGTCAGTTATTCCTTCGGTTAGCGTTATCAAAAAAAATAATCTGTATAAATAACACAATCACGGACATATTCAGCTGTCACAGCATACCATAGTTTATTGAAAGGTAAACACCAGCTATAACTATCGTTACATAACTCTGCAGCTACAGGAGATGACATTAGCCCGGTCATCTTATACCATTATCGGCACAAGCATGTTATATAGGCTGTTATCTTGATAAAACAATTACATTACCACGGAGAAAAATTACCATTTTGTAACGTTAACTAACTTTAACGAAAGCAACATGGCTTGTCCGCACCGGACGCTATTGACAAAAGATCGTAAAATAAAAATAAATGTTATGCAACAACGAGGTAAATAATCCATAAAATGGGTCTAAACTAAGATAATACAATGGTTTTCGTAATATTTATATCTCCATTAACAAAGAAAATACTATATTTGCAGCTCGCCTTCTCTGCCGCTTTGGACGCCATGTTTATTTACTGAAAATACGCAATGCTTTCTGGATGTCCCTTAATCCCAAGGGTGGTGTCGGAAAATCTCAATATTGAGGGAGATACAGCCTCAGTCTTACCCCTCAACCTCAACTTTCTGAGAATCGGGACAGCACTTACACTTCGCGGGAGCGCGCATTTTGAGATTGAGGGTTAAGACAGGAATTGGAATTCACCCTTAGACTCTCCCTACTTCACCTGCCATACAGCAAAGGTGGTATGAAATGTCCCAATATAGTCCACTGTGGGGTAACCAGGATTTTATACCAGGGAGAGCAGATGCTATCTTTAAGGCATGGTCATTAAAAGATTTAGCTAAAGTACAGGATTTATATCTTCCGAACACAAATAATATGATGTCTTTTGAAGAGCTAAAGTCTAAATTTGGCATAGACAAAAAATATATTTTTTAAATATCTTCAAGTACGAAGTTTTATCAAAACAAGACAGAATAACAATTTAAACAAACCTTCAAAGTCTATCTTGGAAAAACAGTGTCTAAAGACAGCTTAGCTAGAGGGGCTATATCAGAGCTGTATAACCTACTAATGATGAGCTCGACAGAGAACTCAGACAGGAAGTGGAAAGCATAGAGGTAAGACCTAGAAATGGATATAACAACAGAGGACTGGAAGGCAATCTGTGAAAAGTTTCACACTCAATCAATAAATACTAGACAAAGATTACTGCAATACAAATGGACAATGAGAACATATGTTACACTAGTTAAATTAAATAAATATAACAAAAACATTCCTGACTTCTGCACCAAATGCGTGGTTGAGAAAGGGACACTATTTCACTGTGTTTAGCTATGTTGTAAAATTAAGAATTTTTGGAAAGAGGTTAAAAGAGAGATAGAGAGGATTATTCTGAAACCTGTATCTATGGATCCAGCGCTCTTTATTTTGGGTTTATATTCAAAAAACAATACCTTTACAAAAACGGACCGGATGATAATAGATATGTGTCTCTTACATGCAAGAAGATCAATTGCTATACTCTGGACGAATTTAAAGAAACCAAGCATCAAACACTGGGTTGGACAAATGATTGCAACACTTCCTCTAGAAAGAATAACCTTTATAAGAAAAGGGAAACAGGAACTGTTTGAAAAAATATGGGGACCGTTTATTGCTTTTGTCAAAAACCTAGACATGTCAGACACTGAGTAAGGGGAACAAGTTTTTGTTAGTGAAACCTGATTATGAAGATATCTTTAAAAATTGCTCTATGGAACTTTGAAATGTTTGTACTCTTTTTTGTTTTTATTTTTTTTAATTGCTTTTTTGACATGATCATTAACTTGCATTGAATATGGCACACAGTCTGAGAAGCATTCTGTTGAATGTTTTGTGGTGTCTTATTGTTCTATAAGGCATCACTTCTGTCTGTACTGTGTTATAAAAATGTATAAAACTCAATAAATATATTGTTAAATATATATATATGTTTTTACAAAAAAGTGCCAGACACACTGCCATCTGATCAAAAGAATGTTTTTTTTAAACTAATTAGCTATGTTATTGTGTTTTATAAGTAAAATATTATACACTTTTAAAAATTAATTACAACATAATCGGCCTGTCACAATGACAAATTCTGCTGGATGATAATTGTTCTACAAATTGTGCAGATAATATTGTTGTCTATATTATTTTTAAATTAATATAATGATAATATATAGCAATAAAGTTTAATTTTTCAAGATTGGAATGTCTAAGCTTTAAAATGGCTCTATTTTAGAAGACAAATACAGAGTGAACTCTCTTCTCTCATCCAGTGTGTTTGGTAGAGAGAGAGGAGGAGGAGGAGGAAAACAAACACGCAAATACCTGTCAACACATCAAGGCTGGCTAAATTAATGAGTTTGTTTTCATTCATTCATTAAATGATGTATTGATTGTAAAAGGCCTACAACCTAAATTGTTATACATCTGCTATACATAACACATAAAACATGATGTGCTGACATTCATGCTTTCATTTCATTTTGTTTCTGGGACTGTGTAGTGATACAGCAGGACGTTTGCTCTTTAGGATGTTTGGGTGGCTCTGAAAAGACCCGTTGGAGGAAGTACCGCTGGAACCTGCCGTCATCCAGACGCAGCTCCTGCAAGAGACGGTGGAACTCACCGAGCTCACACCGCCTCCGTAGGGTAGCATGCACCCAGTACCGACGATCATGTTTAACTTTATCATAAGTAAACCATGAGTACATTTGGCATTTCAGTCATTATTTAACCATATCAATCAGTGGTGAAGTTACAGAAACAATAAAAGTAGATAAGTTAAATTAGATGTCAATGAGATACAAAGGAAAATGAATAAATGAAATTAAGCATGTAAAGGGAATAGTAGTTGTAAAACATTTTTGGAGGATTTTTATGGCATTTTCATTATTTTTAATGGTTCATGGAACATTTTCAATTCATTTAGAAAAACAACAAATTCAGGGAGAGATTAGAGTCCCGATTTTATCAAATTTGTAAAGGTATAAAAGTTTATTACAGCAAAATCACCATATTTGATTTTTTATCTTGCACCAAAAGTTATCGTGTATTGAAAATAAATCTGAAACCAACTGACTTTTTATTTTTACAGCTGGTGGAAAAACTGCGTCCACATTACCCACGTAGGCTGTTAGTGTAAAATAAAAAGTGATAAATGATTTAGGGGCTTTTATGAATTTGGTAAAAGTAAACAGCTCTTTCATGATGAAGTGAGCAGATTTACCGCTGTTTCTTTCCTGTCACTTCACTTTTATCTCTGGGACCGTTTCACATTTTTGTTGTTGTGTTGTAGTTGAGCTGATTTATTCCAGTAGGTGTCAGTAATTCACCTCAACCTGAGTGCCCCCAAACTGACAAACGCCATTAGCGCCATGCATTGTGGGAAACAATACGCCAGGTAGACTGGTCCGTTACAGACTGAGAAATTTTCCTGGATCAGTAGAAACATCCGGGAACTTGTAGTTTACTACAGATCTACCAAGTTTTCACAAACTGCCTCCTACATACTGGATTTCAGCCGAAGCAGTCGGCACTGCTAGTGTAGTAGGAGGTTTGGAAAACAGCCCTTGTGTTGCTGACCAACACATGGTCGCTGGTTGAGGAGACACTGCAGAAGACCTGACTTCCTGGCTTGCACCAGGTGTGAATCTGGGCACGCCCCCAAACACCTGTGTGCCTATGAGTGTCTCAGAGCGCACTGTGAGGACGGACTTTGGCTTATGGTGACACTGAGGGGAAAATCACAACAGCTAGGTTGAAGCAGATTGGCTGGTGATGGTTGATGTATTTTCTGCATGACTATTTAGATCGAGAGTTCATTAGTTTCATGCTAGTTGCCAAGTCTTTTGTCTGTTATCATCCCTAAAGCAAGGACAAAATAAATCACACCTGTTGAGCAGTTTTATTGGGACATCAATGTGACATTAATTCAACGCCTCTTTCCAGACATCAAATCAATGACATTTTGATGTCAAATGTATCGATAAACATTGTATGATGCAGTTATTGGATGTGAGATTGATCCTTTGGTTGGTTCTTTTTACAACCCTGGAAGTCAAAACTTGACCAACCTTCAACATCAAATTGGTGACATGGTGCCCGCTGGGTTTCTCAAGGTTTTAACACAATTGAAGCTTTTTACGTGTATTGAGTCAGATAAGTCTCCAGCATAAAGGACATTCAGGAACCAAAGCTGGTGGATTGCATTTGTGGAGTCATCCTAATTATAATCTTAAAGGAAATAATTCCACATGTAGAGAAAAAACACTTTGCACAGACGTGTTTGAACAAACTAAAAAAGCAACAAGGGATGACTAAGTGCCACACACACATGCACAACCCACTCCTACACACACACACACACACACACACACACACACACACACACACACTTGTGAGTCATTTTTAATGTCTGATGTGATGGAGCTCAGGTAGAATGTCTAAAATGGTTAAACAGTGTCCACTCTCCTCATTGTTCCGCAGAGTAATCAAATCTCTTGATTCAGAACTGGATTACCTCTTCTAGAAAAAAAGGGCTTGTTGTTGTTGCTAAAGTGTGTGTCACCAATAGGAAAATGTAGTCTGAACATTTGTTTCATTCCACTGCTTTAAATGAACACTAATTAATCAGCCTCTCTCAGCATGCAGCTGTAGCATGCTAAAGCAATAAAACAGAGGTCAAAGTAGTATTTCAGACAATGGGCCTCATCCACCAATAAATGTGTAGAAATGTTCTTACTCCCCGAACAAAATAAGAAAATATGCAAAGTCACTGTCACATTCATGACACATGTGTACCAGCCATTTTTGTTCACACCAGCATGTGTATATATTGATGAATCAGAATCATTCTAGATCAACAGCCATATTTCAGATACCTGAAATTAGAATAAACCACGCCCCCATTCATCTATATAAGGACATCTGATCACATCATCAGGAGGAGCGGAGCAGCCATCTTTTACGTCCATGTTGTCAACGTCAACCTCACAGCTCGTTCTCCAGGGGTCCGTTTCACAAAGCAGGTTTAGTGAAAACTCTGAGTCTATTAACCCTGAAATGAGGGAAACTCTGAATTTTCCGTTTCACAAATCGAGGTAATTCAAACAGAGAAAGAGGGGAAACTCCAGCCTGTTTCACAGAGAGAGGTAACTACAGCTCTCGGTCAGTTACTGTAATAACAGACACTGTGAAACTAACCTGGATCAGGTTTTTCTCAATGAACCTGGAGTTTCTCTCTGTCTCCGCCCTCTTTCAACCACACACTATGTTTGATTTCCTCATCCTTACAGTCAGCGGGAGAGTTTTGGTGTAACATGGTTCTGCTGTCTGTTATTTAAAAAACATATAAGTCGACTTTTGTCACAAACATAGCATCAGTGATGGCAAGTAAGGAAGTACAAATACTTTGTTACTGTACTTAAGTCAAATTTTTTGGTACTTTGTACTTTTTGAAGTACTTCTTTTTCTGACATTTTACTTTTACTCCCTACATTTTTAATACAAATATTGGTACTTTCTACTCCTCACATTTTCCCTAAAGGCTTGTTATCTCTCTCTCTCTCTCTCTCTCTCTCTCTCTCTCTCTCTATATATATATATATATATATATATATATATAGTATTTTTTTATTTTTCTGTTTTTTGGCTCTGTGACGTAAAGTGTCAATGGTTTCTGGGTGCTGCTAAAATTTTAAAAGACGTGCATGACACATCTGCAGCCTGCCAGTCAATCAAAATAGTCAGAGCACCTGCAGGCTGCAGCCAGAAAAAGAGGACAAAATGGACAGTGGAGAGGACCGTGTTGAAGAGGAGATTGCTGCAACACAGTTATAGAACCAGCCACTGCAGCGCCCATGACCTTATTTAAAAGAAATGTATATGAATTTGTTCCAAGGGTAAATCCTATCGAATGTGTCTTTCAGAAACTCTCTGTCAAACCTCAGAAAACACAAACAGGTCTATGAGCATGATTTGTGA
Source organism: Thalassoma bifasciatum (assembly GCA_008086565.1). Lineage (NCBI taxonomy): Eukaryota > Metazoa > Chordata > Actinopteri > Labriformes > Labridae > Thalassoma > Thalassoma bifasciatum. The sequence continues at coordinate 54,755 of RPOG01001918.1, forward strand.
CACTACAGTTTAGAATCCAGGTCCATCTAGTGTTCATAAGTCAAAGTTCATACAACACTGATGAAACGGTTTCTAGCTTTGCAGTGAAGCATGCAATAGAAATATTTTTTAACTTTTCATAATACTTTTGAGTACATTTCAGGGCCTGTACTTTTTACTTTTACTTGAGTAGATTGGTGGATCAGTACTTTCATGTTTACCAGAGTCATTTTTTCCTAGGTACTTTTACTTCCTCTCAAGTAAAGAATTGTTGTACTTTTGCCATCTCTGCATAGCATGTCCTTTTGACAATGAACTCGTTGATAAAGGTGCAGCATTAATGCGCAGGGAAATTAATACTTTTTAATATTTTTGGGGAGATTATCATCAGAGCGAGCATAGATGTTCTGACATTTCCAGACAATTCTCTTCTTAAACCGTTTCACATCACAGTCCATCATTTACACACACGACCTAATCTGCCCTTACATGTGCAACATTACCAGCCGTAGTCATGCTCTCACATCCCAGCAGATATTGTGCATTGCGCTCCAATTTTGGTAAATGGCAGGTTTTTTTTGGCAATATCGGAGATGTCAGGCAACTGTATGCTGGTACTTAGAGGTGGAGGTGCAGGACCACCACCTCTTTTACTGGGATCTGCTTCTTTCTGTTTGCTGAGTAGAAGTCTGCGTTAGTTTAAATAGAATTAATTATTAAACAGAAAATGATACATATGAGAAGACATTTATGTGTGTAAACAGCATTATGTTGGAGATAAAACAACTGCACAGTCAAACAGTCACTTAATACTTAGTTTACAATGTAAAACGTGATCAAAATGAGGTAAACCTGTGAGATTATGAGGTCTCACCTGTTTGAACATTGTTTTTATATTTCATCTTAAGCTGCTGTAAAGTACACTTCTCCCCCGCAGGATTGCACCTAAATTAAATAAATGAATGATCTACATTCAGCAGTTTTCCCTGTAATATTACTGTGATTGTTGGACTACATTTAAACTTACATATTGACCAGAGCAGCGATGTTCTCTCACACCGTCTCCCTCTCTTTTGCAGCTGCTGTGGTGTTGCACTTTTACCTAAAATCATGTTCAAATATGCCGTGTGAGCCCATCAAGATTTCCAGTTCCAGTGGGATAAAAAAACACCGCCCTCCACTTCCCCGTTTTCATGGTGACTCGTCAAATCTGGGCTCCACTAATGCTGTCTTGTTGAAGTGGTGGCACACGCGCATAACTCCAGGTGAAACTACTCCGAGTTGATGAAACTAACTCAAATCAGCTGTTCTGTAACTGAAAACTCAGAGTTTTCTATCTCAGAGGAGATCAACTCAGAGTTCAGGCTTAGACTCAGAGTTAGTTGAACCTGCTTTGAGAAATGGACCCCTAGTTCTTCACTGACAGTCTGATCAGCAGACGTGCGTCCTGAACGGTGAGGTGATAAATGATCAGCTGACTCTCCTGGTGCTGTGAGGGAGAATCGTACCAGAGGCCTGTTGCACAAAACTAGGATAAAGGATTAAGCCGGGATATCTTGGTTATCCTGGCTTAACTTATCCTTGATCCGGTTGCACAAAAGTAGGATAGTGGGAAGTGGAAGTACGATCTCCCTCACAGCACCAGGAGAGTCAGCTGATCATTTATCACCTCACCGTTCAGGACGCACATCTGCTGACCAGACTCTCAGTGAGGAACCAGGAGAACGAGCTGTTGTTGAGGCTGACCACGCAGACGTAGAGGTTCATGGCTCCTCCTCCTGATGATCTCAACATGTGTCCTTATATAGATGAATAGGGGCGTGGTCATATGCTGACTTCAGGTAACAGGAACACGCCTGTCCATTTAGAATGATTCTGATTCATTAATATAGGCACAGTGGAGAGAACAAGAACGGCTGGTACCAAAGTGTCATGAATCCGACGGTGATTTTGCGTTTTTTTCTCATTTTGTGCAGGGAGTAAGAACATTTCTATGCATTTATTCGTGAATGAGGCCCATTGTCTTGCTGAAATAATCAGGGACATCCCTGAAAAAGACAAAGTGGCTTGGATATGAGCATGCAGTGCCTATAAAAAATATTCACCCCCCTGGATGTTTTACCCTTTTATTGCTTTTGTAAATTAACTATGCTCAACATAATTTGGCTTTTGTGACCAAAAAAAGTGACCAAAATTCCTCTTTAATGTCAAATTGAAAACTAATTTCTACAACAAAAAGACAAATAAATAAAAATGTGTAACATAAAATAAGTGATTGCATAGATATTCACCCCCTTAAAAATGACTGACCTAATCTAACAGAAGTCCAGTCCTTGGTGCCAGTAGCCTCACACTTAGAGAAAGAAGATCAGCTGAATGCAGTGACTTTGTCTCAAGTAATCGTAGTATAAACACACCTTTGGAAGGTTTATTTGCAAAAACAATTTGAAATATGGACTCGTCAGACCACAGCAGACTTTTCCACTTTGTCTAAGTCCATCTCAGATGAGCTCGGGCCCAGAGAAGCCAGCGATGGCAGCGGCGTTTGTGTGTGTTGTTGATATGTGACTTTGTCTTTGCATGGTAGAGTTTGAACTGTCACTTGTAGATGTAGTGATGAACTGTGTTAACTGACAATGGTTTTCTGAAGTGTTCCTGAGCCCAAGTGCTAATATCCTTTACACAATGATGTGGGTTTTTAATGCAGCGCTACCTGAGGGGTCAAAGGTCACAGCCATTCAATGTTGGTTTTGGGCCTTGCTGCTTATGTGTAGAGATTTCTCCAGATTATCAGAATCTTTTGATGATGAAATTGATCAATTCCATCCAGTTGTGCATTGAAAAGCATAGTTCTTAGACTGTTGGACTATTTGCTCACGCAGTTGTTGACAAAGTGGTGAACCTGGCTCCATCTTTGCTTGTGAAGGACTGCGCCTTTTGAGGATGCTCCTTTTATACCCAATCATGACACTCTCCTGTTTAAATCAACCTGTTCACCTGGGGAATGATCCATCCATCCCTTTTCTTAACCGTCTATCCTGCTAATCAAGGTCCCTGGTGGCTGGAGCCTATCCCAGCTGTCATTGGGCGAGAGGCAGGGTACACCCTGGATAGGTCGCCAGTCAATCGCAGGGCTGACACAGAGACAAACAACCATACACTCACACCTATGGGCAATTTAGAATTATCATTTAACCTAACGTGGGCATGTTTTTGGTCTGTGGGAGGAAGCTGGAGTACCCGGAGAGAACCCACGCATGCACGGGGAGAACATGTAAACTCCGCACAGAAAGGCCAACCATGCCCGAATGGGGAATTGAACCGGTGACCTTCTTACTGTGAGGCTGGAGCGCTACCCACTGCGCCCCTGTGCAGCCCTGGAATGATCCAAACAGCTGTTTGTTTCAGCATCAGCAACTTTACCAGACTTTTGTTGAACGTGTCAGGTTGAGGAGGTTTTGTAAATCATTTCATTCTGTTTTTATTTACATTTTACACAATGTCCCAACTTCATCTGAATTGGGGTCAAAGAAAAAAGTGTTTCAAATAGGATGTGAGTCTTTCAGCATCAGTATCCTGACCTCTCTTTATCAGTTTTCTGGTCACCTGCAGTTATCACTGTGGTGTGACTTATCACAGAGACATGATGTCATCCAAAGCACTGGAGTCAATTCTAATCTTTTATGAAGCTCAAAAAAAGAAAATGTCCCATAGTGTCTCTCCCAACAGCACCACCAAGTACTGATAAGTGACTAACACAGAAACACGTCCGGCCTCCATCACATTCATCAAGTTTATTCCACAGTAACGCTGTTTTCACTGACCCACTCTTTCATTATGAGCTGACCTCTTGATGGTGGTGGGACTGGGCGGCTTAACCCCCCTCCCCCAAACTGACCACTCACCCTCACATACTACCACACACATTCACACCAGGGCGTGACCGCAGTAAAGAGTAGACTGCAGGGATCTAGGTCAGAGATGTGAGTCATCGCCTCCTTGCTCCATCCTTCCCCCTTCTTTCCTACGTCCCACCCCCACCATAATCATCCTTCCTCTATTTCCTTTTGCCCTCCCTTCCCCTGTCAGATCCATTCATCCCGCTCCTCCCCCTCTATCATTCATAATGTGAGAACAGGCGCGGTGACTGGCTGTCACTGGTGAAGTGAATGGGTTGGTTCTGTTGTGAGAGCTCAGCCAATGCTGACTGTGATGTCACCGACCAGTGCTCTCAGTGTGGGTAACAAGATAGAACAGAGCATTGTCAGTTTGCTGTCTTGAGGAATACCCTGAAAAAGGAGAGGATTTGTGCTGGAGAGATGTTAACCCCTGACTTTCAGGTGAAAAATAAAAATTGTTTTGAGTAATTAACTCTGCCAGATGAGGAAACTAGCAGACAGATGGTTCATGATTGAGGTCTATTCTGCTGTAACAGACTCTGTGACTTCATGTTTCTTTTCCACTTGGCTGTTAAAAGGTGTTACTTTCCTTTTTATCTTTTATATAATAGCTGATGGGTAATGAACCTCAAAGGAGCATGGCCGATGGTATCAATCACATGCAGACACTGTGCCAAGGCATGCATTTATAAAAGATCACCATCATCTAAAACAGATTAAAAAGAAAAAAAGAGTTTCAGCTTTTTAAAAATTAAAAAATAAAAATCAGTATTAACATTCATTGAGGTTTACAAGAAGGAGTCAAACTATGGTCATTAAACAATAAATTTTTCTCTAACCCCATTACCCTTCCCTTAACTCCCACTTTTTTCTGCCTGAAGTTGCATTTCCATTACACCTATTGAGCAAAACCTTAATATGGCAATAAAAATGGTGATAGTAGCACCAAAATTGAAAAAACAAAAACAAAAAAACCTTGCAAATTTGAATAAAATGTTTTTTACGTTCACATGAGGTGTTTTTTCAGAAGTACAGTGAATCATTTTCCCACAACAAGAAAGATCGTACACCGTTATACGACTGTTGTCATATGTCGTACAAGTAGCTGGGTCATCCTGAAGTTTTTGATCCTCAGCTCCTCTGTGAAATCCATGGCTACATTTCTCTCCCAGAAGTCCCTGGTATGAGGTCACTGCCACACATACAGACTGTGGCGTTCATATTTAAACATTCTCTGCCTGCGTCTGTTGACAACTTCCGTAATAATAGTAATGCCCATCAAAATGGCAGTTGAGCTATTAAAATCTTTGTGGTATCCATGGTTACCACAGGTTTTCAGTCATCCCTCTGCAAATTGAATCTCACAGGACAAGATTTGATCCAGTTTTACGCAATTCTAGTAGTATTGGAAGCACAAACAAGATGCAATTGTACTGAACCCAAACTTTAGAAATATCACTTTCATTTCTTTAAAAAATATAATCGAAACACAGGTACCAGCAGTGGAACTAGACCTAGACTTTCAGCATTTTCCTTACACAACTTACACACCTTACACACCTTACACAACTTACACACCTTACACACCTTACACAACTTACACAAACTTTGTTGCCTCCTGAGTGTAACAGCACAGTCAAAGGGTATTGACAAAGAAATATATAAAATGACAACTCCAGAACCTTCACTTTATTCTGCTGTAGCCAATGGCAGGTCCACTTGGCCTTGTGTTTTGGATCACTGTCATGTGTGAACGTCCAAGTACGTCTCATGTGCAGGAAGACCCGACTACTCACATTTAAAAGGAGGTCATAAAAGACTATTGTACGACGTAAGTAGGAAGTAAGTAGTCAAACCTGGTTCAAAGGACTCGGAAACATCGAGTGTGTAGGGGTTTTGTAGTCACTAGGTGGAGGCACAAACACAGTAGGAATGGTGGACCTTTCATCATAGGCCTTGTTGACTCCTTTCCAAATGTAACAATGTTTATGGTTGTGGACAAAAAGTTCACTTTTGCTCTCATCACTCCAAATAACTTTGTTGCAGAAGTTTTGAGGCTTGTCTCTGTGCTGTTTGGTGTATTGTAAGTGAGATACTTTGTGCAGAAAATGACTTTGTTCTGTCAACTCAACTGTGCAGCCCTTTATTTCTCAAGTGCCTCCTATGCACATCCTGAATATCTTTTTTCAGAGAGTCCTGTATTTCAGCTGAAGTTATTTGTCAGATTTTCTTTGCATCCCTAACAATTTCCTTGGCATTTGTGGCTGAAATGTTTGTTGGTCTACCTGACCATGGTTTAGTTTCAAGAGAATCCCTCATTTTCCACTTCTTAATTATAAGCAACTCTGCTTATTGGCATCCTAAGTTCCTTGGGTATCTTTTATGGCCCCTTCTTGTTTTGTACAGTCCAATTAACTTTTCCTGCAGATTCTTTTGATTTCTTCATGGCTCAGAACCCAGAAACTTCAGCGCAGCACTGAATAAAGATGCAAGCTAATAGATCACAGGTGAGGATGGTTACCTTTAGTAGACATTCAAACTCAGGAAAAAAATCACCAATCATGAAAACTTTAAGTCAGGGTAGTTTTGGAAACCACCAAAAAGAGCCTGTGACTTTCAAAATAAAACCAACTGTATCCCAATAAGATCGTATTTAGCTTGATAACAGCCATACTGAGCAGCGACACTACAGGAAGCAACAGGTCTAAGGTTTTACAGACCAAAACAACTGAACAGAGACTTATCTATGGAGGGGGAAAGCACGGGAACTCCTAGATCTAACGACACCAACTGTCTGTCAGCCCTGCAGCTTGGCGGATGTAACATGCAGCCAGTGTGAGTTGACAAATGCAGTCAACATGCAGCGAAGCGGAGATGCAACGCAGACAGATGCAGTGTATTTTCACTCAAGTGATCTACCAGAGGAAGAAAAACAGCCACATGTGCTGTAAAAACTGTAGCATACAGCCCAGGGGCTTTTTATAGAATATGCATAAAGAAGCTGTGAAATATTTGGAGTCACAAAGGGGAGCGGGAACACTGTGACACCCCCCCCTGGTGCACGGTTGCAGCTTCTCTGCAGCTTTGCTTGATAAATCTGCAGCAGAAGACAAATGTTTGACTAACTCCTCCCTTTTATACTCCCACACTGGAATAATGTCGTGGAAGAGACAAAAAGTGTATAACAAACGTCCTAAATGTTTAGAACTAAAAATTAGCTTTGATGGATTCATTCTACAGTGTCATTCCAAATTAGTGATAAAAAGTCATAATTTTTAGATAAAAGATGAAACTATGAGAAGGTCAAGATTTCTTGATAAAGAGTTGAAATTTTGGGTTAAAAGGTTGAAATTGTGACTTTATATTTCAAAGTTTTGACTCAATATGGAAAAAAAAACTAAAAAAAAATCCTGTTTTTTAATTTTCTATATTTTTAACCAGCAGAAATTGGCTTTTATAGGCATCTCTGTCTCTCTCAGCTTGTTTAAAATCGTCATCTGTTTTTCAATTTCTAAATTTCTAACTTATTTTCAGTGCCTTTTCTTTTGAGAAAAAGAGGGGATGTTTCTCTCAATATTGGACAAAAAATGACTGTTTAAAAGTATTTCTTCCCATTTTTATTCATATTGTCTGGAGACAATAATATATATTCATTATTTTGAAGGTTGTGTGCAGAGGAGACTACCAGGCTCTTTCAAAAACAATTGCGAATACGTTACTGTATAATCAGTGGACATAATGACAGTCAGCTCTAACTGAAGCTTCAAGCAGATGCCCCCCCACTCTGGTGTCTGACTGTAGTATAGGTCATAAGCCCCGCCTCCCCATGCGTTCTAGATATGAGTTGGGGAAAGTTTAAAAAATGATTACACCTCATAGAAATGTGTCTCACATCCTTATGCTACGGTGATATGAAGATGATATTTGGCTCCATCGTGTTGAAGTCTTTTTATACTAAGGAGTTGGTTTTTCATTAGTTAATAGATGTTTAAAAAACAAGTTATAACTTTGAGTTTATGATGATTGACAGCTGCCGTTCATGAGTACTTTTTATATGAGATATAGGAAACTTTGTGAAAGAGAGCCAAAAAGAGATTACACCTTTGTAAGGAAAACAAATATTATATAGGTATATATAAAATAAACCAAGGTGGGTTTAAGAGATGACGCGTCTGAGACCGACGTGTTACCGCCGGTTTAGGGTAAGGTCACTCCCTCAAAAAAACGGAAGTTGTGGTATGTTGCCACTTTCTGCCTCGGTGAGACAGGTAAGATATTTGCCGATACTAAGTTTGTAACAACCTACATCCAGTGTGATTTATTTCCACTGAAAAAGAGCTTGTGAAAGGGCAAGGCTGCTTGATAAACAGAGGTAAGTAGATACACTTTAGCTCGTCTGGGGTGTCGTGTAGACCGTATTTGGTTCTGTGTTATTAAGTTACTATTGAATATTTCGTGGAAATTTTTGTTTACAAATGTTTCACGAAACTGTCATTTTTGTACCGTCTCTTAGTTCATCTTCTTTTTTTATACCATTTACGTAAGTTTATTAAATAAATGTGGATGAAAGGGTTGAGTCAACCAGCTCTAGCAGCAAACTTCTCGCCTGTGCTTAGATTTCTTTAGCCTTCGCCCTGATCATTTTTGGGGACACTCTCTCATGACACAGCCTCCGACTGATGACTCATTCTCACGTGTAACTCCATCTCCTCACTAGTCTTCTTCCTCCCCCCACACACAGCCTGGTTCTTTAGCTGTCCTTCTTATAGAGATGATGAAGTTTGGTTTAGTCTTTTCACCAGTCTCTCACTCTTTGGGTCGACAGAGAAGTGTTGAGCTGCTGCTTTGTAACAATCAGACTTTTTTGATACCTAAATAAACTAAAAATCCATCGCACTGTCGCACAAGGAGGAATTTTTGAATGGCCCCACAAACTGCTGCTGTTCACAAAGAGGTGGCGCTCATCATACTAATGAAGTGAAGGAATCAGAACGCATGATAGTTAAGATATAGAACCTTTTATTGTGTAAGTTTTGCAACTTGATTTGTCAAGTTGCACAACCGTTTTACAGTCCTGCTTCTTAAAAAAGTTGAAGAGAATATTCAGGCAAAAATTGTGAGAAAAACAGAACAGGTCATTGAACTAAGATTGTCCTTAGTCAGGTAGAAGTGATACAACGATACAGCGCAGGGAAGATCGAGCAGGATAGGAAGTAGTGCCCGAAAACCATTGAAAAGCAGGCCGTGACTTTCAAAATAAAACAAACTGTCAAAATTAGATCATACTTTCACTTGACTACGGACAAAATGAGCAGAGAAACACCAGGAGTCAACAGGTTTAAGGTTTTACCGGGGCCGTTTAGAGAGAAGAGAAGAGCCATTTTATTTCTAAATAGATTCTGTAGCCCAACATGAATGAAGAGAAAGTAATCTGGAAACTCCCGAACTCCTTGATCTCGCGAAAACAACTGTCTGTCAGCCCAGTCTGACCGCGCCTTACTGAACGCAGTCAACGCGCACAGCAGCAGAGACTGAAGGCAGATGGATGCAGTTTATTTCAGGAGTTAGACATGCACGTTGAACACGTACATGCGCGACACTGTTGTGGCATTTTCTCCGTCCATGTTGTTGACAGATGTGCTCCTAAATTAGCCTCTCACATGTTGCTTGTTTGGTGCCACTGCAAAACAGTCCCCTCTCAAACAATCTCCCACGGTGTGATGTTCTGCCGCTCTGTGCTCCCAACATTTTGTAAGCACGCACCAGGATTGGGGTATATGAAAAAATCACATTATGAAGAAAAAAACACCGGTATTGGGTATGAACCGGTATATCACCCAGCCCTAAGTCTCACTGGCAAAGCCAGTTCAAATGCACCGCGGACTTTCACACGGTCAGTTATCTTTGATAAAATGTACCTGTTTTTATCCACTTCTTCGCTTTGTTTCCTCACCACAGTCCTGTGGTTTGGTCTCTCTGCCTTTGATGTTAATTGTTCCTAGCATGGTTAGCTTCATGGAGTTGTCCATGTGTGCATTGGTGCATTAATGCTTCTTAATGTAGCAGGACGAGCTCCTTCATCTCCGTCTCTTTCTGTGACAGCGCAGGCCCTAGTTAGCCAATCAGCTGGCGAGGGTACGTGATAAAGGCAGGCGGAGTTCCCTCACTGCTTTTTTTTCCCTCTTTGGCTCTGAGGCCCTGCCCCTCTTGGGCCGCCTCACTTCCGGGTTCCCCCGCAGCACCGGCGCAGATTCGGTGGTTATTAACCTCTGTTGGGACGCTCCTGCCCTCTCTGACTCGGGTGAGGATTTCTGCCCACCTTCTGGTCGCCTCGCACTCTGCGTCTGCTCCAGCCTCAGGACAGTGGGGGTTTTCAGCCGCAGCGATTAGCGGGGTTTCCCCTGTTCACTCCGTTCCCTCTGCTCTTCTTCGTTAGTTTATTTCTATGTGTTTAATCCTTCTGTGTCACAATAACCTGAGTGTATATGCATTATTTTGGTCCCTTTGGGTAACAGTTATTTTTGAGGGTTGATTTTGGTAGATTATTCTCAAGATAATTGTTATTTTGGGTAGTTAATTTTGGTTGAATTATTTTGAGTTTTGTTATTCTCAACAATTAATTTTTGGTAAAGGTGTTTTTCTTTTGTTTGTTTATCCGTTTCCTGTTTGGTTTCATTACCAATTAGCCTGAAATTGGTTTTGGGTGTTTTCTTTGAGTATGTGTTATTTTTGGGTAGTTTAGTTTTATTTATTTATTTTTGCTTTATTTTCCGTTCACCTTATCTGTGCTCAGTCCATTAATATTTGTTTCCCCCTCTCCTTGCAGGACTAGAGTTTGGTATTGGTGGTCCCGGGGTCCTGGTGATGGTGCCCCCCTCCTTGTGTGTGTGCTGTGTGATTTTCTTGATTTTCACCGTTTTGTGTGTGATTTTCACAAGTCACCGGGTGTTTCCTTCCCCTGCACGGTCCCAAGCCAGCGCACTGGTAAGTCCGGTCCTGCTAGGCCCCCCTCTCCCCTTTTCTATTTTTTTTTTTTGGAGTGAATGCTGGTTTTTTAAAATAGTAAACGTTTTAATCTGTGGTTTAAAAAAAAAGGAAAATAAATTTCTATTGTATTTTTTTCTAACTTGAACCACGTCTCTGGCTCCCTTTTGTGGACCGAATCTGTGTGCTTTTGGTTAAAAAGAGAAACATTTCCCTGGGTGCAAGTCCCAGGTCGGCGTTGTCCGGCTCTATTTAATTATATTGACCCTAAAGGTAATTCGAACCCAGCCTCACTTAGAGTGAGTGGGTGTGCAACTGCCTATCTCTAACCCCTCCACTCGCCACATTAATATTCGCTGATAAATGTTCCATGTCCTTTACTCCAGTTACAGTTCGTGCTCCATCCGTGTCAGTAGTTTTGAAAAGTAAACACAGAAAGCCAACCAAGCTTTTCAGTTGTACCAGCCACGAGAAAATCCTCTGATGCAGGTTTTATCTTTTTCTCTCATTTGCTGGTACATTTTGACATTTGGCTGATCCAGTCAAGTTTCTTTATCCTTTAAATCTTCAACCAAACTTCTCCTCACTTAAGGATTTTGGAGGAGAGAGTCGTTTGCGGTGTTTGCAGTGGCATCAGCATCCATCAGTGTCAGTTCTGTCAGACGTCAACCCCCAGGAATCAGCGAATTTACCCAAAGGACGATTTCAGAAGCGCCCTTTGGAGATTAATTTCTACGATGCTGATTGGCTTAATTTACATTGCTATGTGAGTATTTTGCCCCAACGACGGTCCCCAATAGGCCATTTTTCTCAGATGGCCCCCATGGAGCGGAGAAAATCAGACAAACATGCTTCTCCCCGACATCAAACGAACATTAATAATGTGCATATATGTTTTCATATACATAACATACTTAAATAAGAAAATCTGGTAATGTTATTTATTTTTTTAAATAAAATAAATGAAAAACAATTGTAACAAAAAATAACAAAAACACTTTCCGCTAGGTAGGTTGGCGGCCTAGCGTCCTCTATGGACCAGCCGCCACTGACCTCTATGATACCTAAATAAACTAAAAATCCTTTCTTTTTTTTAAAGATATTTTTTGGGCTTTTCTGCCTTTAATCGGTTAGGGGAGGACAGTGGATAGAGCAGGAAATGGGGTGAGAGAGTGGGGAGTGACATGCGGGAAACAGGCCACAGGCGGGAATCGAACCCGGGCCACCTGCTCGAGGGCAAGCCTCATGGTGCGCGGCCATATCCACTAGGCCATCTGCGCCCCCTAAAAACCCTTTCTAAATAAAAAAGAAGTTATCAGCAATGATAGTTTGAGAGTCTTTTAAATGAAATCAAAGTTTGTCTTTGTGGAAGTGACCTGCCTGCCATAAGAGTCTTTAAGCACCAATCAGTCCATTAATCCACAGGGAAACAAAAAGGAAAAACAGTCCAAAAAAGAATGATTGATCAACAAACAATCTCTGGTATACAAGGAACAAAAAAACAGTACAATACAATTGGGAGTGATCTCAGCGGATCCAGTGAAGAGTTGATGTTAGGAAGCAGCTCCTTGGTTTTCCTCCAGTGTCCTGTAACAGGTGAGCTGCTGAGGGCTGGAGGAGCGCCCCCGTTCAGCCTCAAAACCCCAGGGTTCCCCCATCGTCTGACAACATTTACTTTCTTTTAATTACTTTCATAACAACAAGATAGCTCGGGGCCCTTTTTCCATTTCATCTTTCCACATATACCTTTTTTTTCCTGGGCGCTGCTCTTTCCTCAGGACATATCCTGCTTTATGTGGGTGTATGGATGTCACAGTATTGAAGAGGACATGTAGCCCACAGCTGGAATCTTTTTTCATAAACTGTCGCCCGTTTTATTCACCGCGGGGGTTGGCCTCGTTTGTGCTGGTGCGCTACAGCAGCTCACTGACCAGATCACAGATGTGGAAAGGAATTATCCAGACTCCCTGCTAATCATTTTAGGGGATTTGAACAGAGCAAACTTCAACCACAAACTTCGCATTTACAAACAGCACATCACCTGTCCCACCAGGGACACAAATATTCTTGACCCCCACAATAAAGGAAGTTCAACCTGCCCCAGCACCTGCTCATTATCTTCTACACCTCCATCGTCCAGTCTGTTCTGTGCACCTCCATCTCTGTTTGGATTCCCTATGCCTCCAAACAAGACAAGCACAGAATACAACAAACTGTCAGGTCTTCAGAAAAGATCATTGGAGCCAGCCTGCCCTCCACCCGGGACCTTTACAGGTCCAGGACCAGGAAGTGAGCTGGTAACATCTCTGCAGACCCTTCACACCCTGGACACTTTCTGTTTAAACTCCTCCCCTCTGGTCAGCGTAACAGAGCTCTGTACGCTAGGACATCCAGACACATGAACAGCTTCTTACCACAGGCCGTCACTCTTAACCTCCCAGAGCAGAAGGACCTGCCTGATTCATTTCTGAAATCCTGCAGATTCATCTCGCTAAGATCCAATCACAACCGATTTCATCCAGCAGAAAGCTACGAGAGCTGCGAGAGCTGCGGGAGCTGCGAGAGCTGCGAGAGCTGCGAGAGCTGCGAGAGCTGAGAGAGCCCCTTACCCAGATGGACTAGCGAAATATTTTCGTGGAAGACATATGAAACTGACCGTCTGGCATGTCAGGTTACATCACTCTGATTAGTCACAAAAAAAAAAGAAAAAAAACAGTCATCCTGCTGTCAAATCTCAGGCTCACACACATTCTTGCACATTCTCTCTGTTGCACATTTTCAGCTTTGAAAAAGCAAAAAAAATTGTTCTCACCACTGCTCGCTGTCTTTACTCGACCACCACCGTGCTCTCTCTCACCAGTGCTCAGCTGACTGGTACTCTTTCTCTGTATTTCAGCTGCGGTGAAAACAGTTTTGGTTGCTGGGTCCTTATTTGATGCTCCAAAATCGAAACAAAGTCGACCTCCTTTTCTGAGGTGGAGTACCTGAGTTCAGCACCATGGAGAGCTCTCGATGCAAAAGCAATGGCTCTCTCTCCTCACCCTCAACCATCTGAATCAGGACAGCTCCCAAACTGACATCGCTGGCATCACGATGGACCTGAAAGCTCAGCTCTGGCCTGGGCTGTGCCAACACAGGTGGTGACTTGAGTACAGTCTTCAGCTTTTCAATAGCAGACTGGCATTCACTCGTCCACTCCCATCTCACCCCTTTCTCTTTCAGGTTATTGAGAGGTGTCACGATGTCTTCTAGCTGGGGAATGAACTTATGATACCAGCCAATCATCCCGAGGAACCTCTGCAGGCTTTTCAGGTCCACAGGCGCAGGGTAGGCTGTAATGGCTTCCACCTTAGCAGGGTCTACAGCCACCCCCTCCCCGGTAATCACATGCCCCAAGAAAGTGAGCTGGGTCTTCAGGAGGTGACATTATTTTTACATTGAAAGTGAGGCCGGCTTGATGTAACTTCTGAAAGACAGCTTCAAGATCTTGTCGATGTTGTTCTTCTGTTTAAGAGAAAACGTCCATGTAGACAAAGCAGATCTTTCCCTTCAGCTCACCCAGTACTCTCTCCATCAGCTGCTGAAAAGTGGCTCCAGCATTACACAGGCCAAAAGGCATGACCTTAAACTGGAACAATCCCAGGTGGGTGATCATGGCTGTCTTTTGCTTCCTACCCTCATCCATGGCTACCTGCCAGTGCCCACTCTGGAGATCTAATGAGCTAAAGAACTTTGTCCCGCTCAAGGACTCTAGGATCTCATGTACTAGCGGCATAGGATAGGCATCATGGTGTGTTTTGCATTGACACCCCAATAATCTATGCAGAAACGAGGGGTGCGATCTTTCCTTGGTACCAAAACCACAGGAGAGGACCAAGATGAGGAGGACGGCTCTATGACTCCATCCACTAACATCTGCTTCACCTACTCCACCTGCTCTTCTATCACAGCCTGCTTCTGGGGGGACACCCTGTAGGCTCTACTTCAGGTCTCCACTTCAGAGAGAGGGCTCTGTGATCATATGCAAAGTCTCTTAAGCACTGCGTAGGTAAGTGCACATTCAGCCGTAGCTGCTCCTCGATCTCAGATTGATAGTCTGTGGGAAGAAATGCTTCAAGGAACGTGGCTTTGAACTGTGCCCAATTAGTTATTTTGTCGGGAACTGCAAAGCCACCAGCTCCGTGCAGGCCCCTTTAAGACAGCATTGAGCGTGCCTATCAGCTCAACGTCACTGAGCGGCCTGAGAGCAGGGAAATTCTCACACTGCTCTATGAAATCAGTGACATCGGCGGAGCTCCTGGAGTCTCCAAACGGGGAGCTTCATACAGATAGGTGGCTTAGCTGGGGCTGAAGCCATAAATGGTGGAGCAGCATCACCCTCAGCTGGATGGTGGCTCAGCACAGCTGGCGTGTAGGAGCCGATGGGACACAAAGAAGATCAATCTCGGCTTAGAGTCTTCTGCAGTTCCTCTGACCACCGCTTACCCCTGCGCATTAAGCATGCCACAAGTGCTTGATCAAAAGCCCGCAGTTTTCCATCAATGTAACACTGAGCCTCCTGTGCAGTTGACTCTATGGCTGCTCGGAGACCCTCCTCACGGTTGAGTGTGGTGTCCACAGCCTCTTTAAGTCTGCCTTCCAAAGCTGTTAAACTCAGCTGGAGGTCCTGTCACTGATCAGCAAACGGCACCATGTCGTCCTCCACCTCCTCCGACTGCTGTTCATCGTCAGGAGGCTCAAGATACATGGCCTCTAAGAGAGTGGTCAACTCAGACATTCCACTCCGATTGTGCCTAACAGTTAGGGTTTTGGGCAACCTCGGCGGGTGGTGTGACACTTCCAGTTTCATACATGAGGGAGGAGACATTTACTTTGGGAGCTGCACTACACTCAGGTGCGACCTGCTGGTCTATGTAAGACATTTTTCCTTTTACCTTTTGAAATATGTATTTGCAAATGCTTATGCTGACTTCTTCTATCTGTAGTAATTCTATGCACTACAAATAAGTTGACAGTGAGAGTTACAGTCAGTAGTGTGCTAACTATTACATTTACTACGCTGGCCCATCTTTTTTACATGAAAACAAACTTAAACTTTTAATTTCATTTTCATTGTTAACTTAATTTTCAAATGGGCAAAAACCTCCTATCTGCCCTTTGTGAGGCCAAAATACAAGTCTGTATTGTTCACACATAGTACAGTAATATAGCCCCAAAACAGTGCAGTATGTATTGAGTATAACTAAAACAAAGCATTCTGCAAGAAAACAAGAAGAGTTTTTAGTTTTTCCAAAAGTTGTGAATTTGATTTTTTTTTGGATAAAGAAATGAAAACAGATGTATTTTTCCATGCTTTTATTGCAGTAATGTCCTTTTTTCTGTTCCTTTTACTCTTCAAAAACAGTCCCTCTAAAGTGTCTTAAAGTTCTCAATGCCATCCTTTCCCCAGAATTAGTTTTGAACAACATTCATTTTCTTGTTGAAGAGTCTTTTTGATAGTTTTTGCTTCTTGATATACATTGTTTATCACCACAAAGCAGAAAACTGAAATCTTAAGTCTGAACATCGTCATTCTGTGACTGGAGCCTGGAGTGTTCCAGAGAAGTGTTAGTTATGTTGTCAATGCTGTCTGCTCTCCGAGTAAGCAGCAACAAGCTAGTGTGGCACACGCTGCTTTGTCCTAACGAGAAGACAGAGACAGAAACAGAACAGAGACAAAACAGAAACAGAGACAGAGACAGAGACATAAACAGAGACAGAGATAGAGACATAAACAGAGATAGAGAGAGATAGCGACAGAGACAGAAACAGAGACAGAGACATAAACAGAGACAGAGATAGAGACATAAACAAAGACATAAACAGAGAAAGAGACAGAGACAGAAACAGAGATAGAGACATAAACAGAGACAGAGACATAAACAGAGACAGAAACAGAGACAGAGATAGAGACATAAACAAAGACATAAACAGAGATAGCGACAGAGACAGAAACAGAGACAGAGACAGAGACATAAACAGAGACAGAGATAGAGACATAAACAGAGATAGAGAGAGATAGCGACAGAGACAGAAACAGAGACAGAGACATAAACAGAGACAGAGACAGAGACAGAGACATAAACAGAGACATAAACAGAAACAGAGACATAAAAAGAGACAGAGACAGAAGCGCTGACACACTGTTTACCTGCAGTCACTCTGTGCATACATAAATTCTCTTTCTCTGATTCACACTGAATTAAGATGCACTTGTGTGTTTCATTCGCTTATTCATTCCATGTCTCTGTTTCTCCCTTTCACACATGCTCACAAATGCACACACATACACACACACACACACTTACTCACACATGCTCACAAATGCACACACATACACACACACACACACACACACACACACACACACACTCACTTACTCACTCACTCACTCTCACACACACACACTCACTCACTCACTCACTCACTCACTCACTCACACACACACACACACACACACACTCACAGAAATGGGAACAGAGTGGTACAGTATGACTCACTGCTCTCCCCACAGTTGTCACTTACAGTAAATTCCCAAATTTTTAATTCATTTTGACTTCTGCTATGCCATATGATACTTAAAGCTTTAATACTGAGTGAATTCTTCTATTTGCTCAGTTTTGTGATGTTATGTAAAAACAGTTTAAATTTGCTGTCTTAAAGAATAGCACCCCACATGACAGCAGACCTGACAACCTGTACACATTTGGCTTAGCACACAATTTGACATTTAAATGTGCTGCCGCAACTCATCCCACTAAACTACGCCAAAAGCTGCAGACATGTAAATTCTGTGGGAAATGAGCACGTGCTGTACTCATGTCTGTCAAAAGGATGCAGTCGCATGGTGAGGCGGTTTCAGCCAGTCATTGTAGGCTAGCAGAGAATAACCAGTCTGCTGAACCTGTAGTGTAATGTCCCGTCAGGACCCGTCGGGCTCAGTGTGGCTTAGTTCAGGCTTGGTTTAGCTTGGTTCAGTTAGCCCCACTCTGGTGTGCGTGCGTGTGTGTCAGCAGACCTGCCAGCTGTAGGTAAATGTGAAGTGTTATGAATGTACATCCAGTGGAATGTTAGCTTAGCTCAGCATAAACAGTGATTCCAAAAAAGACGTTGGGCCTCATTCACTAATAAATGTGCACAAAATAAGAAAATACGCAAAATCAGCACCTGAAGTCAGCATATGACCACGCCCCTATTCATCTATATAAGGACACATGTTGAGATCATCAGGAGGAGGAGCCATGGACCTCTACGTCTGCGTTGTCAGCCTCAACAACAGCTCGTTCTCCTGGTTCCTCACTGAGAGTCTGGTCAGCAGATGTGCGTCCTGAACGGTGAGGTGATAAATGATCAGCTGACTCTCCTGGTGCTGTGAGGGAGATTGTACCAGGTATCCAAAACATCAACCACACATTAAAACAGCTGCTGGATGTTTTGAGAACAAATCAATAAATCTGAGTGACAGTGGAAAGCTGATCATTCATTATTTGTGCACATGCAGGGTCTGAGGAGGTTCTACAGGGCAAAAATCACAGTGTCTATTGTACTCTCTTGGTGTACATCTGACACCCATGTTGGTGTATATATGGGTTCAAGAATCTAGTGTTCATTGAACACTGTCAAAGGGGTCAAATATATTCTCTAAATTAAGAGTTGCATGTGAGTAGAGTACAAATGTACTCTAGTACTTGTACTTTTTGACACTCTCAGTACTTCCCAGTAGTGATGTGTTGTTCGTGAACGATTTGTTCAAATGAACTAATCATCTGGGTGAACGAACTGAACCGAATCACTGCCTTGAAAAGATTCGTTCATTTATGAACTGCAGTTGCGCTCCCCTCTTCTGTCTCTTGTCTCTGTCTCTCTTGACCGTTGAAGCTGCCCAAGCCCTCCCCCCACCCACCAATTTATGTCAATGATAGTAATGACTCAACAAACAGGACAGAGTCGGTCAGAAGTTCTGTGTCACTCAAGCCCGCCCCTACATCTCCCTCTCGTGTCACCAAAATTGATGTAGTAGTCAATACTTAGGTTTTTGCAAAAATATATGAGCTTTTTATACCTGCTGTCAGTTTGCAAACAGCTTCTTTATCCATAATTACTCAGCTGACTGTTTTAAAATCAATTCTGATGGTCTCAATAAAGGTTTAGTTCATGAATGAGTCACGGACGGACTGAGAGAGAGACACACAGCTCTGAGCTGGAGCTCCAAATCAGTGATTCATACTGAACGTACTGAAGTTACGTACATTCAGTACGTGAACGAATCACGAACTGACAGAGAGATAGAGACTCAGAACAGAGTAAAGTCCTTGACTGGTCCTGAAAATGTATATAACGTATAAATATCAAAAACTCTTTTTTGATAATATTTTTATTCTTTAAAGTTGATAATTATAATGTTGTAATGTGTCTAATGTACAGAGATATAGTCTATTTTATTCCCGTCTTATATTTTGCACTGCATGCTCTTTTTGCACATCTGTTAAGCTTGTTGCTGTGAATGCAGCAAGGCATTCACAGCTTATGTTCTTCTGTGTCAAAAAAGTTTAAGATTCTTCTTCTTCTTATTCTTCTTCTTCCGCCCACTTTTTTGGATCGCTTCTTCTCCCACAAATTTCAACCGTTTTTCACCGTTCAAACTTCAAAATGACCGGCTCGTTCAGGACTGGTGCGCTATGACTTTTCAGACCGGTTTCACCAATACTTTCAGAGATATTTTTCACTTTTTTCACGATTTTCACACGCATAGAGAATGAATTGGATTTGGAATCATTCAGGGAATTACTTCTGCCTCATTCAGACCCTTCTCATTCAGTCATACTTTCAGCCAGAAACGTCATTCAACCTGCAAAATGTTCAGCCATCGTTTGGCTTTCTTCAGTATATTTCAGCTTCTTTCTAGCATTTATAGTTTCTTCACAAAACTCCTTCAAAGGTCATGAAGTTTATCAGCCCTTGCAGCAGTTTAACATTGGTGTGTATGTGGTGGAATGTTCAAACTGTAGAGTGAGGATTTGAATTTTAGAGTGTGGACCAGGAGAGAAATGACCTGGAAACTTTTTGGATAAACAGGCCCAGGAGCCACAAATTTCACTCCACATACTCAAATTTGGGCTCAAAACGTAGGTAATCTTGTTCTGCTTCTGATTAATGACCCTTGACACCAAAAGGACAGAGGACAAAGCCTGCAGGTGGCCAACTGTCACAGAAAGTCATCATCTGTCCCCATCTGCTCTAATGTTAATTTTTAAGGGATTTTCCGAGAGATAAAGAAAAAGTTACAGTTTTTTAACTCACATTTCAGGTGAAACCTGTGGCTCCACAGACATGAAATTTACATCAATAGATACGTCTGGGTCTTGGGAATCTAATGGTGGTTTTGATTTTCTGCTAGCCCTTAAGGATTTTGCGCAGCCTATGGATATTCGCACCCTTGTCCCTGGCTCAAATCCAGCTCCTCATCAACTGTCTGTCAGTTAAATCAAACAGCTGCAGCTTCAAACAGCCTAATGAGCAGGTTACCATGGAGACCTGTGATCTGACACACCTGTTTATACCTACAGATCAAAACACTGATGAAGAAAGATACTCAAGTGATTGTTTNCACACACACACACACACACACACACACACAAGCTCTCTCTCTCTCACACACAAATATACACTTCACTGTCTCAAACATCTGATAATTCTGATAATTCTCACACAACTTCTAGGGATAAAAATTCTTTCATTGTGATTCATTGATTTCCTTTCTTTCCCATTTATTCTTCAATTCACCCATTCATATTTTCATTTTGGACATTATTTCACATCCTTTCAGCCAAGTCTTCATGTTCATGTTCGTGAGTTCTCCTTCAACATTTTGCATTCAGCAGTTCAGCGCAAGCTTTTTCAAGATTCATTCAACCATGTTCAGATAAATTCAGTCATTCAGCATATTCAGGATTCTGCATTAGCAGTTCAGCTTGAGCTGCTTCAGCTTCTGCATTCACAGCGCAATTTCTTCAGAAATTGCTTTTCTAGTTTAACTAGATGTTTAACTGTGTGTACATTTTTTTTATGTCACACCTGCTTTGGCAATGTAAACGGATGTTTATCATGTCAATAAAGCTTTTTTGAATTGAATTGAATCGACACAGCTCAGTCACTGAATTGGAGCTTAGGATTATTCACGACCTGCAATTCTCAGTACGATCCCGAGCAAAACTGAGCGTTCGGCGTTGTGTCAGCTCATTAAATGCTGACTGGCAGGCAGAGCTGTGGAGAAGTACTGAACGATTCTGTGAGTGATTTTGTGTACGAATCTTTTGAACAGATCACTTTACTGAACTGATTCTAATGATTCGATTCACTAAAAGAACTGCTTTGCCCATCACTATTTCCCAGCTCCTGCAGTGTAAACCGAGAACCTCAAGGGAATAGAACAATGTACTTACAGTCAGTGCAAAGCTGTAATTTGTTGTACTTTGCAGAACTGATTATTTAATATTGTTCACAGTCTACACCATGAGGCATAAACAGTCTGTCTGCACCACGGAATGTAATAAGTTGGTGCTTATGCCACCTGTGTGATTAACTCATGTACAGCAGGCTCTCATGTCCACTGTGTGCCCTTCTCACTCATAGTTACAGGGTTCAGTCAGGAATTAAGTTCAGTTCAATTATATCTACTCATTTTTTTTCAATGCTTTCTACTCATTGTCTACACATTAAGTAGTGTGTTTCTTTTAGAAGTTTCATGATTTAAAATAAAAATACTGGAAAAACAGAACTAGAGATTTTGCTGTGGAGGAGTGGTGATATGAGGCTTGATTCAACCAATGAGAAGGTGCAGCGACCTGATGACCAATCAACTCTAAACTCACATGCGACTAGTAAAGTTTCAATCAGCAGTTGGACTCTCAGGGAGTCCTTCATCCTAAAATGAACACTTCTAAACCCCTACACCAGCTTTGTACTAAAGACAACACCAGAGAGAGTTTCTGCTGCAGCCTGTGAAGTGAACTTAGAGCCTGTTTGACACCAAAGTCTACAAAATTTTACTCTGGTCATCAAAACTCTGGGATTTCAACACTTTGGCATTTGCAGTGAAAAAAAGTTCCCAGAGTAAGGAGAAAGTCAAGTAAGGAAATAATGATGAATCACAGAATTGTGCGCCAAACATTCGTACGCACGGTGAAGGCACAAATTTGTGCGTACGTACTGTTTGTGAATGAGGCTCATTGACTTCCCAGTTTCTGTATCCTTCTAAGGCCAAAAAGAGATTCTGAACCCAAAATATCCTAAATAGCACATTGACATTATTTTATATAGATTTTGTGCCCAAAAGCATGCAGTGTATCACACTTGAGCTGACTTTGTCCAAGTTGCAGCTAAAGATTCTCAAATATATAAAATAACAGCATAATTGCTGCTGCACAATTGCTCCTGAATGAATGAATCAACAGGTCAGGGAAGAGTTTTACTCCATTTAAAGGTAAACCAGTCTCAGTGCCTGACTGTGATTCACTTCTTCACATTTTAAGACATAATTCAATAAGCTGACCATTAACATCCAAACAATGACACAGTGAATTTGCTCCTCAGCTGGTAATTTTTTTATTTATTTTAAGAATGTGGCAAGCGAAGGAGGAGTAATCTCATATATCACTGTGTAGATTGTTGTAAATACTTAATAAGAATAAGCAAGCAGGAGCTCAAGTGTTTCGTAGTAGTTTACTTGAATACAAACCCCAATTCAAATGAAGTTGGGATGTTGTATAAAATGAAAATAAAAACAGAATACAATGATTTGCAAAACCTCCATCCCTCCATCCATCTTTTTCCGCTTATCGCTTATGCCAGTCCAGAGGCACTGCCCCCAATGTCCACGGGATGTTGCAGGCTTTTTGACCACCTGGGCGACCTCAACCGCTGAGATGGTAGGGTCCACCCCCTTGCCCCCCAGCCCTGCTCCCTCAACATCCCTCACCGCCGGTGTCCACCAGCAGGTCCGGGTATTGCCGCCCCGACAGGCACCAACCACCTTATGGCCACAGCTCCGATCGGCCGCCTCACCAATGGAGGCACGGACCAAAGCCCACTCTGGCTCAATGTCCCCTACCTCCCCGGAGCACGGTTGGAGCACGGTTGAAGCTCGCCTGGAGGTGGGAGTTGTAGCTCTTTCTGATGGGGGACTGCCAGACGTTCCCAGCAGACCCTCACAATACGTTTGGGTCTGCCAGGTCTGACCGGCGTCTTCCCACACCATCGGAGACGACACGACAACAAAGTCGATCATCGAACTGCGGTCTAGGGTGTCCTAGTGCCAAGTGCACATGTGGACACCCTTATGCTTGAACATGGTGTTCGTTATGGACAATCTGTGACGAGCACAGAAGTTCAACAACAAAGCACCACTCAGGTTCAGATCGGGGGGGGGCATTCCTCCCAGTTACACCCCTCCAGGTCTCACTGTGGTTCCCAACATGAGCACTGAAGTCTCCCAGCATGACGAGAAAATCCCCAGACGGAGCACTCTCCAGCACTCCCTCCAAGGACTTCAAAAAGGGTGGATACTCTGAGCTGCTGTTTGGACCATAGCCACAAACAACAGTCAGGATCCATCCCCCCACCCTGAGGCGGAGGGAGGCTACCCTCTTGTCTACTGGGGTGAACTCCAAGTACAGGCACTGAGCCAGGGGGCAGTAAGTATTGCCACCCCTGCCCGGCGCCTCTCATTGTCAGCAGCTCCAGAGTGGAATAGAGTCCAACCCCTCTAAAGAAGGCTGGTTCCAGAGCCCTTGCTATGCGTCGAGGTGAAACCGACTATATCTAGTCCGAACTTCTCAACCTCGCACACCAGCTCAGGCTCCTTCCACACCAGAGAGGTGATGTTCCACGTCCCTAGAGCTAGCTTCTGCAGCCGAGGATCAGACCGCCAAGGTCCCTGCCTTCGGCTGCTGCCCAGCTCACATAGCACCCGACCCCTATGGCCCCTCCTGCAGGGGGTAAGCCCACAGGAAGATTTGCAAAACCTCTTCAACCTATATTCAATTTAAAACACCGCAAAGAAAAGATATTTAATGTTGAAACTGATAAACTTTATTATTGTTGTGCAAATATTTGTTCATTTTGAAATGGATGCCTGCAACACGTTTCAAAAAGGCTGGGACATGTTCATGTTTTCCACTGTGTTACATCACTTTTCCTTCTAGGTGGGTGCACATCACTGTATTCTGTATTTATTTACATTTTACACAATGTCCTAACTTTATTGGAATTGGGGTTTGTACATGTGGTGAACTTTGTACGAGGATAAAATAATCCAGGCTGGAATTAGTAGGGTTTTTCTAGGACAAAGACTACATTTCCCATGGGCATCGTCTCTCATGATCACTGAGACATGACTTTTGCTAATATAGACTTTTGTTTCAGAATAAAACAGGAGATCATTCTAAATGAATTGAGATCATCTTTTCAACACTAATTTTCTTTGATCAAGACAACTTTTTGCAGGACAGAAAATGACAAAGTAATCCATTTATATTTATCTTGGCGCTGTATTGTTCAAGTCATGACAACAGTCTAAAGTTGTAAACTTATTTATTAGTTTAGTGTCTAGAATGCGAGCAGACAATTTGTCTAGTGTTTCTAACAGCCTGGTGCTCTAAGACGTGTCTGTAACGTTAGTGAATCCTGGTTGTGTCCTACCAGTGCTCATCTACCAACTCCAACCTCACCAAGCAGAGCAAACGTAACCTGGCTCTTCATTTTATTGATAGACTCCTACTTAACTTTCTCCTGCTTTATTGTAATTTTTTGTTTTGTTTTTTGCCACTTCTGCTCCAGTTTCCTCCTTCACTACAAAACAAATCCAAGAATATTTTTTTTCTTTAAGACAAAGGACGGATCTTGTTTCTTGCTTGTTCAACTCACTTCTCTCTGCTAAACTGTAGGGGCTGGTGAAGGGTCACCTGGGGGCTTTCGCTCTGATGTAAATGGATTGGTGTTTGCCTTACCTAACCTTATCCAAACCAATCAGGGGTACTGAGAAAAAGCATCTAAGAACATGGCATTTTCGAGTTGATCATTTCTTTTGTATGGAACAAAGTGCTGCCACGCCATAATATGATATTGAATGATTACATTATTACATATGTGTTTTTGGCAGCATTGGACTGGTGCAGCCTGTATCTATAGAATCTTCTGTGACCCCCCAGCTTGCCAAAGATAAATAAAGCTACCTTTGGGAAGTTAGACTGATTCTTCCTTCTGTGGGACCCCATACTTTTCAATATCTGTTGCTTAATAATGTGATAATGTAGTATTACGTAACAATGGAAAACTTATGATATAATGTGAAACTGACTTTTTTCTGGAGTGGCAGCAACATGCTTTTGTAAATATATCTGTATATATTTTGAATTGTGGTTTATGAACAGGTAAGTGTGTATGGTTACCTGAACATTAGTTAGAACCAAATCAAGATACAACATTTACAGAATGTTCCTCCTTGGTTATGATGAAACCTGACAAAGTCTGATGTTTCGACGATTGTTGCCATGTTTTGAACAACAACACAATGTAACTGTTGCTAAATACATTACCTCATTACATTGTATTGCAAGTTGGCTTGAACAAAGGAGAGTCAAAAAGAAGATCTCGTCTCCACGCCAAAAAACAAAATTAACCAAACTAAGACGTGTCTTGTTTTGTCCTGACAGTGGGGGGCAAAGGCTTATGGGAAGTGTCTTTTTTGCTAGCTTTCCAGAAAACTGCTCACAAGTGGTTTAAAGATCACTGCTCAAGTCCTCATTGTGCCTTAAAAAAATAAAAAACAGTTTCAAATAAGTAAAATTTAAACTTCAGTGCAGGTAAAGTCATTTTACTTCCAAGTTTGTAAGACAATGGAGCTCATGTAACTTGCACACAAGCATTTAGTTCTCTCCATTTCTCACACACAACTAACAGCACGTATCTCACAGGAGGTAGGACAGTGTATACAGATGGTAGAACAAACCCTGAGGTCAGTTTTAATGAGCACAGCTAATTACCATGACTCTCTTGTCTGTGAACTCCCAGTGTACTGATGGCTTTTAACAGAGTATACAACAGGAAGTCAGGGCAGGAAGAACCCCCCCACCACCATCTCCATACTACAGACACACATGCTGACATTTACTCAGTAACAGTAGTCATTGTGGACTGTCTAATAAGCACACAACTTAAATTAAATGAATCAATTAAACCTGAAAATCAAGGCCTGTACGCAAGTCCAGTCAATGAACAAAGGGGACTATTAGCCTTAATGTACTGTTATGAAACAACCCATTTGGCTGCAGTGTTAGTCACATGTACCACCCCACATAATCATCCAACTGACCATGAAAGCGAGGCAGGTGCAGGACGTCATATGTCAAGGGAACCTCCTGGAAAACTCCT
Organism: Thalassoma bifasciatum; assembly: GCA_008086565.1. Lineage (NCBI taxonomy): Eukaryota > Metazoa > Chordata > Actinopteri > Labriformes > Labridae > Thalassoma > Thalassoma bifasciatum. The sequence goes on from RPOG01001918.1 coordinate 81,085, forward strand.
ACCCAACAAATTCAAATTGTGCATGCTCACTACACATTAACATTGATACACATAAATGTCTGTTCTCCTTGTTGGGATCATGATTTGCACTAGCTCTTCAAGAGGGCTATTTATCAGTTTGGTCTGGACCATAGTCTTTATATAGAATGATCAGCGTGGCTCCGCCTTTTGCAATTGCACAGCTTTGAAGCCGAAAGAACCCTCTTACTGGAGCCACCATTGTGCAGCGAGAGCCTGTAGAGAATTTGGGTGAAACCAGGTAACAAAAAAAAGCAATAAACATCTTTATTACTGTTTCTTTAAAGGTCTAATCTCTTGTTGGCTCTCTTTCCAGAAGTTTAGCGTATCTCCACTACAAACTGCATACGTACGGCAGCTGTTAGTCATCACAAAACCAAACGTAGCCGACTGTCATGGAGTCCACTGATTGCACAGTCTATGGTCTGGACATCAGCAAAGTTAGACCTCAGGTCATGTTTTCAGGTCTTGGTGCTGTCTGTTACTCTCAGTGTGGGTAAGAATCCAAGTAAACCAGCCCTCAGAGATGGTATGATGAAATGTCTGAGCTATTTACCAAAATTCCCAGATCCATCTCATGATGGAGAGAACTGTGAAATCTTCTACTTTCAGATCTTGAAAGTATTGAGCTCTGAACGATCAGTGTACGCCATGACAGTCGGCTCCAACTGAGGACTCCACATGCATTACAGATGAAAGGTGGTAAAATTTTAAAAAATAACTACACCTCGAATTGTTTCTCACATCCTTACGTTGCTGTGGTATAAAGATGTTATTTGGCTACTTTGTGTTCAAGTGGGGAATGGTGCCACACCATCTGCGTCCATCTAGGGCAGACATTTTCCCAGTCACTGTGTCTCTCTCCCTGACTCCTGCACTTTCCCAATGCGCTTCTGCACCTGCACTGTCTCTTACTCAAATCAGAGACTTGCTTGTCAGTCATTAGCTGTTTCCCCAGGCAGTAAGGCCCACCTCTTCGTCTCAGCTGACAGCCAAACCAATCAGATAGGATCCTACTGTAACAATGAGAACTATTGGATGACTCTAATTTCAACCATTGAAGCTTGAAACTTCTAAAATCAGCCTAAAGTTGGTCTAAAGTTGTTTGAGCTATGGATGTGCATCACTCACCATGGTCAACATGTGTAAGCTCACCTCTTTTATCCCAGGCAGAGTAAAACTACTTACACTTCATCTGTGTTACAGTCTATTCAAATAGTTCCATTCTGAAAAAAACAAAACAAAAACAATCTCAGCTTGCTGTACTGATTCATATGATGACAGAGATGTCTCCCTGATATCATGATTCTGATATATGACCTACAAGAGGCAAAGGTTTAAGCATAGGGACATGTCATACATAGTAAGTCAAAATTGTTTGAACACTTGGCATGTGGGTTTCAGTTTTACTTTTATTTTGTTTTTAATAGGCCAATAACACACCCATGTATGAATGAAAGTCTATTTAGTTGTGCCCAAAAGTTTACACCTTCCAGCAGAATTTTCTGATTTTTTGGCCTTTTCTCAGAAAATATTAATGACAACAAAAACCTTTCTATCACCCTTGGGTGAAGACATTTACTAAAAAAAAAAATCCCCTGCGTTTACTCTTTTTAAATCATAATAACAACAGAAACTTCAAAATGACCCTGTTTACACACTCTGGTAATTTTGTCCTGATAACATGAACATCCTTGAAAAGTTGACACAAATGTGTTTGAATGTCTACTAAAGGTAACCATCCTCACCTGAGATCTATTTGTGTGTAATTCTGCGTCATGGGGAAAGCAAAATAATTGTTTAGGGATCTGCAGGAAAAATTAATTGAACTGTACAAAACAAGAAGGGGCCATAAAAAGATATTCAAGGAACTGAGGATGCCAATAAGCAGAGTTCAAACTCTATTTAAGAAGTGGAAAATGAGGGATTCTGTCGAAACAAACCCACAGTCAGGTAGACCAACAAAAATTTCAGCCACAACTGCCAGGGAAATTGTACAGGATGCAAAGAAAAGTCGACAAATAACTTCAGCTGAAATACAAGACTCTCTGAAAAAAAGATATTCAGGATGTGCATAGGAGGCACTTGAGAAATAAAGGGCTGCACAGTTGAGTTGACAGAAGAAAGTCATTTTCTGCACAAAGTATCTCGCTTACAATACGCCAAACAGCATAGAGACAAGCCTCAAAACTTCTGCAACAAAGTCATTTGGAGTGATGAGAGCAAAAGTGAACTTTTTGTCCACAACCATAAACATTGTTCCATTTGGAGAGGAGTCAACAAGGCCTATGATGAAAGGTCCACCATTCCTACTGTGAAACATGGAGGTGGATCACTGATGTTTTGGGGATGTGTGAGCTACAAAGGCTCAGGAAACTTGGTCCAAACTGATGAATGAAGGATGAATGCAGCATGTTATCAGAAAATACTGGAGGAAAATTTACACTCATCAGCCCAGAAGCTGCACATGAGCTTTCCTCCCAGCCTTCCTCTTGTGGCACCATTAGTTCAACGAGAATTATCTTCTGGTCCTTGGTTGACCACAGCGCCATGTCCAGCTGGAGAGTTGTTTGGACGACCTCCGGGAACTGCAGCCTCCTTCCTACATCCACACTCATCTCCCATGAGCTTGTTGCTTGAAGAATGTTGGGCTTTGTTCTTGTGGTTGGGGTTTGCCTGACTCCTTCCTCGAGGAAAGTGATCGCTTTCCCTAGAGCTGAAGTGGCTGGCCTCTTCTTTCCTTACTCCAGCTCTATCGCATCAGAGGAGAACCTTGTCGCTTATTGTGTTTATATTTGTATATTTTTTATGCTTTAGTCTTGGCTCTCTTGAAGAATATTCCCTATATTCCCTAAAACACTGTTGCGTATTTTTGGACTTGGGTGAATGGTTTTCTACTTTAAAATAGTTAATGGATGAAATCAAATGCACACTTCAAAAAAAGTAAAGATAAAGAATAACAAATCATATTTCTACTTAGTTGAGTGCACACTGTATTGAAGCTGAAGCTATTCCAGGAATGCTGTCATCCTCTTGTGAGTCTCATTATAGTTTCAAAATTTAACAGAAGTGCTTTTCTGTAATGCTACATTTCAAGTGTGAGAGCTGAATAGGAAACAGAGGAACCAGACAAGTAGTTGGGAGTTGAGCTCAATAAAAACATCCCTCTTCCCTCTTTCACTGACAAACTCTCAATCTGGTTCTCAAACACTCTCCAATACTTCTCCTCCACTTCCTTGCCTCAAATTGCCCCCTCCATTACCTCCTGTCCTCTGTGGGACTGAAGTCATTTGTTTCAACATCATGAAACAAAACTTGAACTGTTTTGACACCATGTCTTTACTACTCACCACATATATCCCTTTCAATGTGTATCCTGCATGTGTAATGCTTAATCTGCAGGTGTAATGCGTATCCTGCAGGTGTAATGCTTAATCTGCAGGTGTAATGCGTATCCTGCAGGTGTAATGCTTAATCTGCAGGTGAAATGCATATCCTGCAGGTGTAATGCTTAATCTGAAGGTGTAATGCGTATCCTGCAGGTGTAATGCTTAATCTGCAGGTGTAATGCATATCCTGCAGGTGTAATGCTTAATCTGCAGGTGTAATGCATATCCTGCAGGTGTAATGCTTAATCTGCAGGTGTAATTCATATCCTGCAGGTGTAATGCTTAATCTGCAGGTGTAATGTGTAAAATGCATTTGTCAAGCGTAACCTGCATGTATAATGCGTATCCTGTGGGTGTACTGTGTAACCTGTAGGTGTAATGCTCAATCTGCAGGTATAATGTGTAACCTGCATGTGTAATGCTTAATCTGCAGTTGTAACGTGTAACCTGCATGTGTAATATGTAACCTGCATGTGTAATATGTAACCTGCATGTGTAATATGTAATCTGCAGTTGTAACATGTAACCTGCATGTGTAATATGTAACATGCATGTGTAATGTGTAACCTGTAGGCATAATACTTAATCTGCATGTGTAATACTTAATCTGCATGTGTAATGCGTATAAGGGGGTGCAATGCTAAATCTGCTGGTGTAATGCTTAATCTGCATGTGAAATGAATAACCTGTAGGCGAAATGCTTTATCTGCAGGTATAATGCTTAAACTGCAGGTGTGACGTGTAACCTGCAGGTGTAATATGTAACCTGCAGGTGTAATGTTTGACCTGTAGGTGAAATGCTCAATCTGCAGGTGTATTGTGTAACCTGCAGGTGTAATGCGTAGCCTGCAGGTGTAATGTGTAACCTGTAGATGTAATGCTTAATCTGCAGGTGTGATGTGTAACCTGCAGTTGTCATATGTAACCTGGATGTGTAATGTGTAACCTGTAGGTGTAAAGCTCAATCTGCAGGTGTAATGTGTAATCTGCAGGTGTAATGTGTAATCTGCAGGTGTACTGTGTAACCTGCAGGTGTAATGTGTAACCTGTAGGTGTAATGTGTAACCTGCAGGTGTAATGTGTAACCTGTAGGTGTTATGTGTAACCTGTAGGTGAAACGCTCAATCTGCAGTTGTAATGTGTAATCTTCAGGTGTACTGTGTAACCTGTAGATGTAATGCTTAATCTGCAGGTGTGACGTGTAACCTGCAGGTGTAATATGTAACCCGGATATGTAATGTGTAACCTGTAGGTGTAAAGCTCAATCTGCAGGTGTAATGTGTAATCTGCAGATGTAATGTGTAACCTGTAGGTGTAATGTGTAATCAGCAGCTGTAATGTGTAACCTGTAGGTGTAATATGTAACCTGCAGGTGACACGCTCAATCTGCAGGTGTACTGTGTAACCTGTAGGTGTAAAGCTCAATCTGCAGGTGTAATGTGTAACATGTAGGTGTAATGCTCAATCTGTCGGTATAATGTGTAGTCCCCAGGTGTTCTGTGTAACCTGTAGGTGTAATGATTAATCTGCAGGTGTAATGTGTAACCTGCATGTGTAATATGTAACTTGCAGGTGTAATGTGTAACTAGCATGTGTAATGCATATCCTGCAGGTGTAATATGTAACCTGCAGGTGTAATGTGAAATCTGCAGGTGTAACGCTCAATCTGCAGGTGTACTGTGTAACATGTAGGTGAAACGCTCAATCTGCAGGTGTAATGTATAATCTTCAGGTGTACTGTGTAACCTGTTGGTGTAAAGCTCAAACTGCAGGTACAATGTGTAACCTGCAGGTGTAATGTGTAACATGCAGGTGTAACGCTCGATCTGCAGGTGTACTGTGTAACCTGTAGGTGTAAAGCTCAATCTGCAGGTGTAATGTGTAACATGTATGTGTAATGCTCAATCTGTGTTACGGCGGGGCAGATCAGAGACTCAGTTGCAGAACAATATAAGGAGACCAGGCAGACAAGCAATTGCTCCAACAAAAGAATATTTATTAGAAATTAGAAAAAGACAAAAACTCTCCTGCTGCAGTGAGGGAGGGGAACTGAGGAGGCCAGGCTACAATAACAAAAACTACACTAAACAGGCCCTACCCAAACGTGAAAACAGAAACAAAGGAAGACTACTGATGAGGGCAAAATTAACTGGTAAACTGAAGGGGAACTGAGAAACAGGAACTAAAACTGGTACTAAAAAGGCTAACAAGGCTTCTAATTACCAAACTGCAGGCCCAGGGAGCGAGCTGGGAGCTTAGAGTCATATCCAGGAAGGAAGGGTAGAAGGCAGGTGAGCTGAGGAGGTGTGTGGTGACGCTGGCTGAGAGAGCTCAAACAGGTTGCAGGCAGGGCAGGCAGGAAGCTGAGACGGGAGGAAAAACAGGGTTATAATCCACATGGATTCCAGGCACAAAAAAGCAAATGCATGAGCGCTCACTAACTGTGTCTAAGAGACGGTCTGGCTCTGAGCAGCAGTCACAAAGAGGTCTTGAAGCCCAGGCTGAGATCGGTGATTGCCAATGCTCTGCACCTGCCTGCACACCACACACCTCGGTCACGCCCACCTGGGGAAAAAGGAAAGAGAGAAGGGAGGGGGAAAGAGGGAGGCTGCTGCTAAGCAGAGCTGGAGGGCCTGACAGNGGGGTACGGCGACGGTTGGCCTGGAGTTCCATCTTCTGGGATGCCTGGTGAAGGGATGCCTGTGCCTGTCTCCAGGTCTTTTCACAGTCCTTAATGAAACTCTCCACCGAAGGAACTGAGATCTCCCTTTCTTGGGAAGGAAACAGGGGTGGCTGGTACCCAAGGGAGCACTGAAAAGGTGAGAGCCCAGTGGAGGAGTTAATCCGGGAATTGTGGGCATATTCTACCCAAGGGAGGTGACTGCTCCAGGCTGAGGGATCCTCTGAGGTGGTGCACCGTAAGTATGTCTCTAAGGCTTGGTTAGCCCGTTCCGTCTGGCCGTTTGACTGTGGATGAAAACCAGATGTTAAACTGACTGTGGCCCCCAGAGCAGTACAGAAAGCCCTCCACACTTCAGAGATAAATTGGGGGCCCCGATCGGACACAATGTCTGACGGAATGCCATGGAGTCTGAATACCTGAGAGATCATGAGGTCAGCAGTCTCCCTCGCAGATGGGAGCTTAGGCAGGGCTATGAAGTGGGCAGCTTTGGAAAAGCGGTCAATTACGGTCAAGATAGTGGTGTTACCTTGTGAAGGTGGTAGTCCAGTAACAAAATCCACAGCAATGTGGGACCAGGGACGCTGCGGGATGGGCAGTGGCTGGAGAAGACCAGAGCTGGGTCTGTTAGGGGTCTTGTTGCGGGCGCAGACAGAACATGCTGCCACAAATTCCCGGGTGTCAAGGTCCATGGTGGGCCACCAGAATCTCTGCCGCAGGACATCCAGGGTCCTAGTCACTCCTGGATGACATGTCAGGCGGGAAGCATGTGCCCATTGGAGAACCTGAGAGCGGGTGGAGTCAGGTACAAACAGGGAGTGAGGAGGGCCGTTTCCAGGGTTCGGTTGCAGTGCTTGGGCGCGTCGAACCTGGGCCTCGACCTCCCAGGTGAGAGCCGCCACAACACAAGTCTTAGGCAGGATGGTTTCGGACTCACAGGATGATTCCTCTACAGAGAACTGTCGAGACAGGGCATCAGGTTTGATGTTGCGGGATCCAGGCCGGTAGGTCAGCGTGAAGTTGAATCTACCAAAAAAAAGAGTCCATCGGGCTTGACGAGAGTTCAATCTCTTGGCAGAACGAACATATTCAAGGTTTTTGTGGTCGGTCCAAACAATGAAGGGTTGTTCTGTTCCTTCCAGCCAGTGGCGCCATTCCTCCAGGGCTAACTTGACTGCAAGCAGTTCCCTGTTTCCAATGTCATAGTTCCTTTCAGCTGGAGAGAGGCGACGAGAAAAAAAAGCACAGGGATGCAACTTGTTGTCAGACAGGGAGCGCTGTGAGAGGACAGCACCCACTCCAGTATCTGATGCGTCCACCTCCACCACAAACTGTA
>RPOG01001918.1:92756-117893 GCA_008086565.1 Thalassoma bifasciatum
GTCAGGTTGGATCAGGACGGGAGCGGTGACGAAGCGATGCTTGAGCTCCTCAAAGGCCAGGGCTGCCTCCGGGGTCCACTTGAAGGGTCTGGAGGTGGAGGTTAGGGCAGTTAGTGGGGCTGCTACCTTGCTGTAGTTACGGATGAAGCGCCGGTAAAAGTTGGCGAATCCAAGGAACCGTTGTAACTGCTTACGGTTGTCTGGTTGGGGCCACTCCTCGACAGCTGAGAGCTTTTGAGGGTCCATCCTCACCTCCCCCTGAGAGATGATGTAGCCGAGGAAGGACACTGTATCGACGTGGAATTCACATTTCTCTGCCTTAACAAATAGTTTGTTTTTCAGAAGCCGCTCCAGGACTTGGCGTACATGAAGGGTGTGCTCCTCAAGGTCCTTGGAGTAGACCAGGATGTCGTCAAGGTACACAAAAACAAACCGGTTGATCATGTCTCGGAGGACATCGTTTACCAGGCTTTGGAAAACAGCAGGTGCATTGGTGAGTCCAAACGGCATGACAAGGTATTCAAAGTGTCCTAAGGGGGTGTTGAATGCCGTCTTCCACTCGTCTCCCTCTCGGATTCTGATAAGATGGTAAGCATTCCTGAGATCCAACTTGGTGAAAACAGATGCTCCATGCAGGGGGGTAAGTGCGGAGTTGATGAGAGGCAGGGGGTAGGTGTTTTTGACTGTGATATCATTTAGGCCACGGAAGTCGATGCAGGGGCGGAGAGAACCATCCTTCTTATCCACAAAAAAGAAGCCAGCACCCACTGGTGAAGAAGAGGGGCGAATGATGCCAGCAGCTAAGGAGTCACGGATGTAGGTCTCCATTGCTGTCTGCTCTGGCCTGGACAGGTTGTATAACCGGCTCTTGGGCAGGGGGGCGCCAGGGAGCAGGTCGATGGCACAGTCATAGGGCCGATGGGGAGGAAGTGTGAGGGCAGCTTCCTTACTGAAGACTTGGGCTAGGTCATGGTAAACTTGAGGAATCTGGGCCAGGTTGGTAGACTGAGTGGGCTTAGGAGCGGTGGGAGTGTCTGGGGTCAGGGCTGAACGGAGGCAGTTCTCATGGCAGTAGGTGCTCCAGGACTTCACCTCCCCCTTAACCCAGTCAATATGGGGATTATGCTTCCGTAGCCAAGGGTGTCCCAGGACCAGTGGGGGGTTGGAGTGATTAATTAGGTGGAAGGATATGGTCTCCCGGTGATTTCTAGCCACAATCAGAGACACCGGGACTGTTTTGTAGTGAACCTTGGCCAGATGTAATCCATTCAGGGCTCGAGCATCCAAAGGGGTATCTAGAGGTGTGATGGGGATCTTTAACTGTTTAACTACCTGGCTGTCTAAAAAGTTCTCTTCAGCTCCTGAATCTATCAGGGTGGATAAAGGGATGGACAGGTTCTGCCAGCAGAGGGAGGCTGCCAGTTGCAAGCGCTGGGAGGACGCGGTGAATGTGTGGCTCACCTGCAGTCCTCCAGTCACAGGTGAGCCGGCCCTTTTACTGGTCGGGTGGGGCAGCTGGCAATGTAGTGGCCCAATTTGCCACAGTACAGGCAGGCATTAGTAGCTGGGATGTCAGTTGGGCACGGCCAATTTGCATGGGCTCTGGGTCTTGGTCTGCAGGCTGGGAGGACATGGGGACAGAGCGCCCAGACCACGTGGTGCGAGGAATGGCCGGCGCAGAGCGCAGGTTGCGTTCCCGCCTACGTTCCCTCAGTCGATTGTCCAGCCGGATGGTCAGGGCAATGAGTTGGTCTAAGCTGGACACTTCATCACGAGCAGCAAGTTCATCTTTGAGACCCTCCTGAAGCCCCTTATAAAAAACTCCCTGCAGCGCCTCATCATTCCAGCCTGTCTCTGCTGCGAGGGTCCGGAACTCCACAGCAAACTCTGCAACACTTCGAGCTCCTTGTTTTAAGGAGATGAGGCGATTGCTGGCGTCCTTTCCTCGGACGGGGTGATCAAACACCTTCTTCATTTCATGAGTAAAGTCCACATAGGAATTGCAGATACTGGACTGACTCTCCCACACCGCAGCCCCCCACTCTCTCGCTGGGCCCGCCAACAAACTGAGTACATAAGCAACTCTAGATCTATCAGTAGCATAAGAGATAGGCTGCAGATCAAACACCAAAGAAACCTGAGTTAAGAAAGACTGACAAGAGCCTAAATCTCCAGAATAACGCTCAGGAACAGGAACAAATGGTTCACGAACTGACTGGACAGTACCCGGACTAGTGCTAGTAACTGAGCGACTGGGAGGAGACAGAGCTGGGATTGGCTGGGGCGGAGCAGGTGACTGGGCAATTTGAGTAGTTAGCGTAGCAACCTTTCTTGTGAGAAGAGATACCTGGTTCAACAAAGCATTGTTGCTATCAACTAAACTGCGCAACAAATCCTCATGTTGACCCAAAATGGCCCCCTGATTAGCAATGGCTTGCTGGATGGGATTAACTGGAGCCGCTTGATCAGCACCACTCTCATTGTCTGCTGAGTTCATCATGGCCAGACCGTACTGTTACGGCGGGGCAGATCAGAGACTCAGTTGCAGAACAATATAAGGAGACCAGGCAGACAAGCAATTGCTCCAACAAAAGAATATTTATTAGAAATTAGAAAAAGACAAAAACTCTCCTGCTGCAGTGAGGGNTGGTGACGCTGGCTGAGAGAGCTCAAACAGGTTGCAGGCAGGGCAGGCAGGAAGCTGAGACGGGAGGAAAAACAGGGTTATAATCCACATGGATTCCAGGCACAAAAAAGCAAATGCATGAGCGCTCACTAACTGTGTCTAAGAGACGGTCTGGCTCTGAGCAGCAGTCACAAAGAGGTCTTGAAGCCCAGGCTGAGATCGGTGATTGCCAATGCTCTGCACCTGCCTGCACACCACACACCTCGGTCACGCCCACCTGGGGAAAAAGGAAAGAGAGAAGGGAGGGGGAAAGAGGGAGGCTGCTGCTAAGCAGAGCTGGAGGGCCTGACAATCTGCAGGTATAATGTGTAATCCCCAGGTGTTCTGTGTAACCTGTAGGTGTAATGATTAATCTGCAGGTGTAATGTGTAACCTGCATGTGTAATATGCAACTTGCAGGTGTAATGTGTAACTAGCATGTGTAATGCATATCCTGCAGGTGTAATATGTAACCTTCAGGTGTAATGTGTAATCTTCAGGTGTTATGCTCAATCTGCAGGTGTTATGTGTTATCTACAGGTGTAATGTGTAACATGTAGGTGTAATGCTCAATCTGCAGGTATAATGTGTAATCCTCATTTGTTCTGTGTAACCTGTAGGTGTAATGATAAATCTGCTGGTGTAATGTGTAATCTGCATGTGTAATATGCAACTTGCAGGTGTAATGTGTAACTAGCATGTGTAATGCATATCCTGCAGGTGTAATATATAACCTCCAGGTGTAATGTGTAATCTTCAGGTGTTACGCTCAATCTGCAGGTGTAATGTGAAATCTGCAGGTGTAATGTGTAACATTTAGGTGTAATGCTCAATCTGCAGGTATAATGTGTAATTCCCAAGTGTTCTGTGTAACCTGTAGGTGTAATGATTAATCTGCAGGTGTAATGTGTAACCTGCATGTGTAATATGTAACCTGTAGGTGTAATGTGTAATCTGCAGGTGTAATGTGTAATCTGCAGGTGTAATGTGTAATCTGCATGTGTAATATGTAACCTGTAGGTGTAATGTGTAATCTGCAGGTGTAATGTGTAATCTGCAGGTGTAATGTGTAATCTGCAGGTGTATTGTGTAACCTGTTGGTGTAACGCTCAATCTGCAGGTGTGGTGTGTCACCTGCAGGTGTACTTTGTAACCTGCAGGTGTACTTTGCAACCTGGAGGTGTAATGTGTGAACCTGTTGGATTAGGCTTTTCCAGGAGGTTCCCTGACATATGATGTTCTGCACCCGCCTGACTTTCATGGTGTAATGAGATAACTGGAACGTTTTTTGCAAATGTGCATGTGGCTTAAACTGTTGTTACAGTCAAGGCTGGTCTTGGTCTCAAGACTGGTCTCAAGATCACATTTTGAAGGACTTGGTCTCATCTTTGACTTGAGACTATTTGGCCTCAGTCTTGTCTTGGTCCCAAACTGACCGGACTCTGGATTTTCTATCAAGACCAGCAATGATCTGCTATTCAACAACTTGAATACAGTGATGATTAAAAAATAAGTTTTCAGTTGAACTGTTCCCAATTGATCAATGATATAATTTGACTGAAAACATTTAGCATTAGCTCACTGATTGTTCTGCCTCCTTGGAAATCTTTTCCAGTGTCTTTTGTGTTGGACACCTACAGAAAAAGGAACATCTGTCCATCTTATTTCTAGTCAGAGAGACCTCAAAAAATCCAAGTGTAAATCCAAGATGGCGCCGCTGATGGAAGCCCTGGTATTACGCTCTCTTGTACATGTTGTGTTTTTCACTTTTTTGTAGTTTTATGCTCCACTTCTCTGGTTTCTTTCACCAGAGAAGAACTTACTAACACAGGGCAGACCTCTGCTAGCCTTTTTCCCCCTGTTTTCATTGAACCTGAGAGTTATATGGAGATTCTTGCTGCAGGAGCCACAGCTCTCTACCGCTGATGCTGGAGGCGCCGGCGAGATAAGCGTGCAGGAGCGCAGGAGCGAGGATTACACAGCGCGTAATTCACTGCGTCCATTCACCAAGCCAATGTCTGTTCCCTGGCTAACAAAATGAATGAACTGTTCCTCCTTAACTCAAGGAACCTGGACTTTAGCAGATCCGCTGTCCTGTGTTTCACTGAAACCTGGCTCAGTGATCACATCCCGGACATCGCTTCATTATCAGACTTGCAGCTTCTCAGAGCAGACCGCGTAACAGAGCTCTCTGGGAAGATGAGGGGAGGAGGAATATGCTTCTACCTAAACCAAGGTTGGTGTGCAGATGTCTCAGTGCTGAAGAAGTCATGTAACCCAAATCTGGAGACCCTCTTCATAAACTGTAAGCCCTTTTACTCGCCGCAGGAGTTTTCCTCGTTTGTTCTGGTTGGTGTCTACATACCACCTCAGGCGTGCCTATCAGAGGCGTTACAACACCTGGCTGACCAGATTACAGACATGGAAAAACAACATCCTGACTCCCTGCTCATCATTCTTGGAGACTTTAACAGAGCAAACTTAACCCATGAACTCCCTAAATACAGACAGCACATCAAGTGTCCCACCAGGGGCTCTGACACTCTGGACCACTGCTACACAGTAATAAAAGACTCCTATCGCTCTGCCCCCTGTGCAGCTTTAGGGCTATCTGATCACTCTCTGATTCATCTCATACCGACCTACAGGCAGAAGTTAAAAACGGCCAAGCCTGTAGCTAGGGCTGTTAAAAGATGGACTGAGGAAAGAGGAGCTACTCTGAGAAGCTCAAACAAAGCTTCTCCACCAACGACCCCTCAGAAGTTTGGAAAGGTCTACTTGAAGTTATGAGCAACAAGCCACCCTCGCTCCATCCAGAGGGAAACGAAAGACTGGCCGACGACCTGAACAGCTTCCACAGCAGGTTTTCTCACCCCACACCTGAGCACTCTGTTCCTCATGCACCCCCCATAACCCCCTCTGACCCCACACCAGCCCTGAAGATCTGTGAGGAGGAGGTGATCCAGCTCTTCCAAAAACAAAAGATCAAGAAGGCTCCAGGACCAGACGGTGTGTCACCCTCCTGCCTGAGAGTCTGTGCGGAGCAGCTGGCCCCCACCTTCACAAAGATCTTCAACACATCACTGGAGCTGTGTGAAGTCCCCACATGCTTCAAAAGCTCCACCATCATCCCAGTCCCCAAGAAAGCTGCCATCACAGGGCTCAACAACTACAGACCTGTCGCCCTGACATCTGTGCTCATGAGATCTTTTGAGAGACTGGTGTTGAGCCACCTGAAGACCGTCACAGGACCCCTGCTGGACCCCTGCAGTTTGCCTACCGGGCAAACAGGTCAGTGGAGGATGCAGTCAACTTGGGTCTGAAGTACATCCTGCATCATCTGGACTCTGTGGGAACCTACGCTAGGATCCTGTTTGTGGACTTCAGCTCGGCCTTCAACACCATCATCCCGGACATCCTGCACCAGAAACTCCCGGCTCACTGTGCCAGCCTCCACCTGTCAGTGGATCACCAACTTCTTGACTGACAGGAGACAGCAGGTGAGACTGGGGAGCATCACATCCAGCACCCAGACCATCAGCACCGGAGCCCCCCAGGGATGTGTTCTTTCTCCACTGCTCTTCTCTATCTACATGAATGACTGCACCTCAGGGGACCCCTCTGTCAAACTCCTGAAGTTCGCAGACAACACCACTGTCATCGGTCTGATCCAAGATGGTGATGAGGCCGCTTATAGACAGGAGGTGGAACAGCTGGCTCTCTGGTGTAGTGAGAACCATCTGGAGCTGAATCCGCTCAAGACGGTGGAGATGACAGTGGACTTTAGGAGAAAGTACTCTAAATGTACTCTATCATTTACAGATTCAAAATAAATCTTCCAGTAAGTTAGAAAGACCACTTTGAGGCAGAAACCCTGAGCAGAACCAGAATTACAATCAATCTGCCCAAAGTGCTTTTGGGTATTGAAAGAGAGAAACAGACATTTGACGTAACATTTTGCTTGATCTTTTTATTCCCTGGCTTGGATCAAACTTTAGTTCCAATCAATGTTTGATGAATTATAAAACTCACCTGTAGAATAATTTCCCCTCAACAGGCGGCAGGCAGCAAACCCACAGCATCCTTATCCTCAGTCTGTGCTGCTTACTTGGTGTTAGTGCTCAGTATATTCATCCTCAGCTGTTAGGAAAGCTGGTAGTACAACACAATTAGACATGGAGGCGACAATAAGGGTCCTGTTTCTGTTTGCTCCAGCAATGCTCACACAGCTTGAATGAAAAAAGTCAGGCCACATTTTTATGGTTACCCTTTCACTCCAGGCTGCCACAGCTTTATCCAGGTGTTCCTTCATATTGGTACATTGGTATTTTGAAGAGTGTAAAGAGACTGCGGTTACTTTGGACATGGGCCTTATTTAGTTGAGGAACATGTGAGGGTAATATGTTAACCTGGGTTTGCAGGAGTCTTTGGCTTTAACAGTAAAAGAATAACTTCACAAAAACTATCACAAAGACACAAAACAAGTACTTTCAAAGTGGCTATGAGTACATACCTTATAGACATTGCCCTGATTAAAGCTGTGACTATGAGTTCCTGTGAATGTTCATCCATTTATTCTCCTTTTGGAGGTTCGATAGTGTCAGAACCTGAATGTCACTGCCTTCTTGAATGTAATAAAAATGTGTTCTTCAAGTGAGTGGAGACTGCATTTATTCTTAGCAGGGCAAAGGAATGACTCACAAACTCTGATTTTTTAAAATGTTCCCTGGAAACCACTAATTCAGTACTAAGTGAGGTGTAAAGACTTCGTTTCCACACCTTCCGTTTCACATTAAGTAACCGTTGTAAAACTTACCTTTTTCTGAGAGACGTCGATCTTATCTTCGTTCAATCTTCTCATAGACTGACACAGTACTTCAAACAACCTATAGAAACCGTAGTCTAAGTTGGAGTATAATACATTCTAGGACATGGATTGTCGGGTGGTCTGTAAAACACTCCAAAACTGCTCTTTTCTGAGGGCTGGTTAGTTTTGGTGGGGGTGTTACAGTTAAGGGCATGGGCAGCATTGCTTGCAGCTATTTGTCTGTCACCTATGGTTACCTTCTCAGTGAAACATATTTCGTCACACGAAATTTTCTCGGTTTGTAGTACAGTATAGTCGGTGTTGTGTTAATCGAGTCGCCTTTCCAGGTCACTTTCACTGTACTTCGAGTGTTACCCGGAGTAAGTGTTTGCCACGCATGCGTGTTTAAACACGGATTTAGTCAACCACTGAGAGCGCCCTGGGAGTGGCAGCTGGTCACAGCAGCTCTTCACAACTTTCTACCTTTTTAGGATTTTACTATTGTTTTGTGCTTTTCCTGTATTTTTTTCTTTTTAACTGTGGAGTTGGTTTCACGCCATCATACCATGGATGTGCATTACATGACTCTACTTCTCTGCTTTTTACTACTTTTTCAGAGTTATTAAGTCTGCGTCATGCAACCCATTCAGCGGCTCCATTGTTTACAGCTGTGAACAGCTGTTGGACGGCTTTCACCGTGTCAGAGCAGACCGGAGTGCGAGGGAGAGCGGTAAGAAGAAAGGAGGAGGGCTGATGATGTATGTGAATGAGAGATGGTGTAATGCTGGGCACATTGACTGTAAAGAGCAGTTCACGTTCCAAAGACGCCCCAACGGCCCCACTGACAAAATGAAAGGGCTGTAAAAGTCTGTTGAAAACAAATGACCGTCAAACCACCTTTTATGCAACATTCTTTTGATCAGCTACAATGATCTCATAAAGTGAAGTAAAAATAACACAAATTTAGGACTTTTCTCAGTAATTTTTAAAGATTACCCTCACTTAAAGATTAAAAAATAGATCAATTATTTACAGATCGTAATCAATTAATTGCAGAGTTTTTTTTATCGCCTGACAGCACTAGCTTTGAGATCAGTTAGTTATAGGTTGCTCCAGCTTTAAGTGATTCTGCACGTTCAACCAAGATGCTGGAGTGAAAACATTTTGACCAAATACTGTTCGAGTCCGAGGAATAAGAACTGTGATGAACCCATGAGGCCTCAGATTGCAGCCACTGACTGTTCTAGGAGTCAGTAAAGAGCATAAATAGGAGGTTATTTGATGAAGAAAAGTTTTGTAAAGAAAGATGTACCAGTGCTTCATTTGTCTGTTATGTAAAGAAAACAAACCTACTCACTTATACAAGTCACAATGATGAGAACAAAAACCCAAACCAGAGACAAATCTCAAAGCGGAATGATGCACCAAGTCCAACATTTTCAAAGAAGAGGAAAACAAGTTCATATCAATTTTTTTTCTTGAGATAACTTTTATACATATTTTCTTGAGAAAATGAAGCTTGTTTTCTCAAGATAATGGAATAATCTCACCTCCCTCCTTCAATTTATCTGCAATTATGCTACAGTCAAATTGTCTGCAGGCAAATGTAATAGAACACAAAGGTCCCATTCACCGAGTTGAAGCATCAGTTATTTGCCAAGACAACACAAATTACCTTTGTTTCTTTTTTTTAAACTGATGTAATCTTTTTCAACCTGTCAGTATTTTTCTTTCTTTCTGATGTTTTCCTGAGACACAGGTAAAATGGTAAATGGTAACAGGCACAGAAAGACTTGAAATTGGACTCTTCATGCTAATGTTGGTAAATGACATATGTAAAGTGTCGTTAAGTCTGCATACTCCATTAGGCTCCACAAGGTTTGAGGGGGAAACTGAGAAGAAAACTCCAGCTCTCTTTTCATCCTGTTTTCTCTACAGCATATCCACTCTGGAGTACGACATGGGAACAGGAAGGAGAAGGGTTAAATGTTACATCACTCACCACATAATTTTATTCTGCAGCTTTGTACTGTGGTAGACTGTGATAACACCTCGAGCCCTGGGTTTCATTCTGAGCCTACAGCAGGCACAGGTGGGGTGGGGTAGGGTGGGGGGTGGGTTCTGTGTTGTGTAACTCAATGCTGTCTGTCAAGCAGTTGGGCAATTGACTCATGGCTATACACGCATCCACAAACACACTCTCACAGAGGAAATTCAATCACTTAAATGTGACAGTGTCACATTAACAAAGACACTCCACTTCCTCCAGTTCCTTCCCCATTCATCTCCTGTCTTCCACCCCCCCTCATTTTCCTCCATCTCTTATCAGGTGCCTTTCATGGTGTTTACTTCAAAATAACACATCATAAGACACACAGGTCAGCATGAGTTCAGAACCTTATGTCTCTGCATCTATTAGAAATGTGGCCGGAGATGTGAGTTTGTCTGTCACTACCTTTCATCCCCATTTCTATTTACTCTGCCTGTTGCCTTAGTAACCAAAATTTCTGTCATGTTTACTTGAAAAAAAACAAAACACAACAGATTGATGACGTCAACAAGTTTTCAAGTCAGACTCTCCTTCACTATGTATGATGATGAAAAAGAGGCCTTGGTGAATGTCTGTCTGGTTGTGGTGTTGACGGGGGGAGGATGCTGTCCCTCATGGCTCAATTGTTGAAAAGCACGCCGAAGTGTCTGCTTGAGAGACAAAGCACATGCTTAAGTGTCTTACCCATGATGCCTAGTGCCTATTGTACAAGCCTGTGGGGGCAGTGTTATGATCTGAGGTTGCTGCAGTTGCTCAGGTTCAGCAACAGTATGTTCCCAAAGAATGAGGTCAGCTGAATACCTGAATATACTGAATGACCAGGTTATTCCATCAATGGATTTTTTCTTCTCTGATGGCACAGGCATATTCCATGATGACAGTGCCAGGATTCATGGGGCCCAAATAGTGAAAGAGTGGTTCAGGGAGCATGCAACATCTTTTTCACACATGGATTGGCCTCCACAGAGTCCAGACCTTAACCCCATTGAGAACCTTTGGGATGTTCTGGAGAAGACTTTGTGCAGTGGTCAGACTCTCCATCATCAATACAAGATCTTGGTGAAGCAGCAAAGGTCCCATATTATGCTCCTTTTCAGCAGGTCCATACTGGTCTCAGAGGTCCAAGAAAAGTAAATTTAAAGTTTGTTGTCTAAAAAGAAAATCTGTTTTTTTCCTTCCCCTCAAGCCTGAAAACTCTCTCCAGTCAGCTCTACTGAGAACATTCTGTTTCTATGGGCTGTCCCTCCTTCAGCACAAGCCATGCCCCTCAAGCCAGGCCTCTCTGGAGGCAGGTAGCCAATCAAGCTGGAGGAGGGAGGAGTTAGGGAGTTATTTCCCTCCGTGACATCATGGAGGGCTCTTGTTCTAATCTGCCCATTTGAGCAGACATTTTCTGAAAAGTAGAGCAAGTAAGAGAGGGGGAGGAGAGAATTTTCTCAAATTGACAGGCTGGGGATGCATATTACTGTAAGAAAACCATTCCAAAAAGAATTTTGCATAATACGGGCCCTATAATGCAACATTGGATGGAAAAATCTTGTGACATTGCAGAGGCTTACTGTCACAATGCTTCAGGGAATGAATCAGGATCAGAATCAGAATCAGAATACTTTATTGATTCTCTAGGGAAAATTCCTTTTTTAGTATACAGTTCCTCCTATCTAGAAAGTGTTAGAAATATAAGAATTTAAAAATATAAGCATACGTGTCAAGTATCAGCATACGTGTTTTACCCAAAATTGAAATCTAAGCATAACAATGTCAAATGAAATAATAGAACTTTAAGTATGTACAGTCTACCTTAAATGTGTGGTAAATACATGATGAGATATGGATGGAATATTGCACAAGTGCTGACATGAAAATGATAAATTATGGATATTGCACAGAATACTGGCATAATTATAGGTAATTATTGCACTTGTTATTATTTGTTCATGTTGTTGCTTGAATGAGATAGTCCAGGATAAACCTTGTTGCACTCAGAGTGAGGAGTTGTAGTCTGATGGCCACAGGCAGGAATGATTTCCTGTGGTGCTCTGTTGTGCATCGTGGTGCGCTCAGTCTCATGCTGAAAGAACTCCTGTAGCTGACCAGCACATTACTAAGTGGGTGGGCCACGTTGGGCCAAGATGACATGCAACTTGGACAGAGTCCTCCTCTCTGCCACCTCGGTCAGAGAGTCCAGCTTAACCCCCACAACGTCACTGGCTCTGCGGATCAGTCTGTTTAGTCTGTTGGTGTCAGCTACCCTAGGCCTGCTCCCCCAGCACACCACATCATACAGGATGGCACTGGCCACCACAGACTCGTAAAACATGGGCTGTAATCAAAGCTAAAGGCAGTCCAATGAAATATTACAGTTTTCAAACTTTAAGTTGGTGGTGACTTTATTCGACCAGGACGTATGTTTTGCATTGTAGGACATAAATCTTTTCTTTTTGTGTTTCTATAACACCTATTAGAGAAACAGAGGCTTGAGACTAAAACAAGGGCCAGAGGGTTAAAAAAAACAAAAAAACAGGACTAATCTATTTGTTTCATATATTCCATATATTGCACTGCCTCTTCAAAGAATATAATGCAGGGTTGTTTTTTTTTTGATTAATACTAATATGGTCTGATGGTGGCAGTAGAATAAGTCAAACTATTTGTGAGAAAAAAGCACAAATTTAGAGGATGAAGTGGTTATTTTCAGTGTTGCTGTTCCAAAAGCTCTTTTTGACATCACTGCATCATTTGACGTCATCAAGGTGACGGCGTTCTCAGCCCTGGTTCTGATCCAATGTGTCTGATAGGAGGTAATGAATGACAGCAGGGATTTCACGTCGTGCTCATTGCTACAAGTTTTTTTTATTTAATTTGGTCGTTCATTGGGTTGGTCCAACATTGCATACTTACTGTAAAAGTAGGGACTTAGAAGGACATTGAGTCGATCTTTTCCCCAAAAGGAAAGAGTTAGCTACCGTACTCTGGTTTGATTTGTGCAGGTGAAGAAACAGGACTTTATCTCTACATCAGTGACAGAAAGAAAGCCGTCATTTGTGGCGACAGGGAGACTATGTTCCTGGTTTTATGATGGAGTTCAGGATCAGATACTGGAGCCAGGACCAGGTGAGATGATGGAGGTTAGGTCTGAGGCAGTGACAGGTTCACATGCAGCAGCAGCAGCAGCCACAGCCCGGCTCCAGGTGTCAGATGAAAACAAGGACTTGTCAGAGACTTATCCTACATAAATGTCTTCTGAGCACTGTAAGTCTTGATTCATTTTTTTCTGACTCCAATTCGTGGATATATGAAATTTCATGGGTATCAGAATCAGAATCCTTTTTTTTTTGTCATTGCACAGTGTACAACAAAATTTAGCAGCATCCGTGAATCACTCAGTAGTAAAATATAAGAATATATTTAAGACATTAGAAAATTACTATCGAAAAAGTGACAGGCAATAGTGCAAGAAAAGTGTTCAAAATATAAATAGAAGCTATGCACAAAAAAGAGGATATGTATGTACAGTGAACAGTGTTTGAGTTGATTGCACATTTCCGTGTGTGTTGTGTGTGTGAGTGCGCACGTGTTTGTCAGTGTCCGTTTGTGTTCAGAGCAGTGATGGCTTGTGGGAAGAAACTGTTTCTGAGTCTGTTGGTCTTTGTTCTGATGGACCTGTAGAGCCTGCCAGAGGGTAACAGGTGGAACAGGTGGTGTGCTGGGTGGGTACTGTCTCTTGTGATGGCCTAAGCTCTGCTGAGGCAGTGGGATGTGTAGATGTCCCTGAGGGAGGGGAGGGGGCAACCAATGATCTTTTCGGCTGTCCTGACCACTCTCTGTCGTCTCTTCCTGTCTGCCTCGGTGCAGTGGGAGAACCACACGGTGATGCAGTGGGTTAAGATGTTAGCTACATGTAAATTACAGGATATCACAGTCCTCACATGTCCCTCCTTCTTTCTGCCCTGATCATGCTGTGAAGTGCAGGCACCTCAGGTCTTATGATTGACAGGCAGTTTCAAAATAAAAGCACCTTTTTCAAAATAAAACTGGTTAAAAAGCATGTGATACACAACATGAATCCTACATTATCGTACTAAAAATTTTTTTTAACAACTTTGAAACACAAAAAATAAAGGTACTCCACTTGGTGAGTTCCTGTTTCATCCTCTGGAGACTCTTGCAGGACTTGGGCTGAGGTACTGAGGACTAGACCTAGACCCGACTCAGATGAGGAGGACTCAGACTTAACTTGGATTTCTTCTTTGGTGACTCGGACTCGACTCGGACTTGAGCACTGAGGACTGGACTACAACACTGTGTTTGATTATATGAAGTTTATAGATAGTGCTGTTCAGAATGAGCCTAGTTGCAACCAACAAGTTAAAGTGTGACACTACTTTATCGTTTCTAATCTTAACAAAGCCTACTTGTCTGGATATGACAGCACTGATCGGCAGATTTAGTTTTAAAATTATTGTCTGCATCGTATTCTGGCCAACTCTGCGTCCTTGCCATTGTGACTGAGTTTTCGGCTTCTTGTTTCCTCAATGTCTGTCATTTTCACTCAACTTTTCCACTGATTTTCCATATTTTTAGCGATCTTGCCTGGCTTTTGACCAGTAAATAGAGTTATTAAAAAGATTTGACTTGTAAACTGTATGAGAAAATGCCTGCTCTGTAATTTGTGTTCAGTTGTTTAATCTGACGTTTCTAATGCACTGACAGGAAAAGGGGAGAGAGCAGCGGAGCTGTCTGCAGTGGTGCATTGTCCACGTGACAAATTAAGAAGACTCTATCTCACACTGATAACTGACAAAATAACAGTATTCTCTCAAATGGAAATGATGTGATTTTGTGTTTATGTTAAAAGCACTGTTTAAGTGGCCTGAGTGGGTCAGTGCAGAGCTCAGTCAGCTGCCCTGGTATCTGTCAGATGTGTATCCAGCCAGTTGTAACGTTGAGCCCTGCAATTTTCCCAAGTCACGCAGAGCTGCAGCATAAAGGTGAAAGAGCCACAGGTTGCCGACCCCTGCTCTAAGTTAACCACATGTGATTGTCTGGGCTCACTAAGTTTCCACGTGATGGCCAGACCAGGGGGGTTCAGTGCCCCGTTCCCCTTTGACCACCATTCAAGAGGTTATGTGTGTCTTCAGTGAGTGGGTCTTTTGACATTGGAGGAGGCAGTTGGTGAGCAATAGTTCATTACTGATTTACTCATAGAGTCCACAAAAACAGCTCTGGATAAACATGACATTCGAGTCCTCTGTTGAAAAGCTGCAGGAATCAAAGCATCATCTACTACCATTAACAGATGAGCTAAAGCTAGCTACAGAATGAGTTTAAACAGAAAAAAGTTCAAAAGATGTTGACTAACACGTGGTTTGGATATCAGCACAGTGACACTCACTGGCCCTCACTAATCAAGCGCACAACAATGGGTGTACGCTCAAATCTACTCACAGATCAATATTTATCAATCTTAACGTGGGCGGGAGGGTGCGCTCAAATCCCACGCCAGGTCTGAGTTCGTGTATGCAAATTTCATGTGAGAGGAGAGCGCAGTGCAGCAAAGAAAATCAGTCCGTGACGGAGAATTAACGCATCATATGAGTGCAGAACATTTTTAAAGGACAGACAGAGGTTCACCAATTAATATTTAGATCAGTGGTGGCCAAATTAATGAGTTATGGCAGCGTGAACAAGCATTCACAAAGCATGTTGTTTGGATGCAAGTCACTGACGGCGTCACCCACAACCGCCTGCTACACGCTACGCAAGAGCAACAAACATGGAGCAAAACAGGTTAGCAAACAGACATTTTGCTTTTAAAACTCTCCCAGATGGCAAAGTAGACAAATCCCAAGTTATCTGTGTCCACTGTCGTGTAGTATTCAGCCACCATAGAAGTTCTCAGAGCCTCAGGTATCATTTATCAGCCAAACGCACTGGCGTCGATCCCAGCACACGACCAAGACAAACAACACAGCGGTCTACGGTGGATGCAGCCTGGAGATCTATCGATCAACCAAGGATTTGCAGAATAGAAAATGCCATTGCAAAGTGGGTGGCTAGAAGTTGCAGACCACTTTATGTTGTGGAAGATAAGGGCTCAAGGGAGGTTATTAGAATTGCCTCAAATGCCTTACCCATTTCACTTATGGGGAGAGTTGCCACCATAAAAATGATGGTTCTACCTAGAGTAAACTATTTATTCTCAATGATCCCCACAAAACCTCCTTCCATCTGGTTTAAATCATTAGACTCATTTATCAACATATTTCTCTGGTAAGACAAACCCCCGCATATTAGTTTAAAAACTCTACAAAAGACTAAAAACAACGGCGGTTTAGACCTGCCCAATTTTTACCACTATTTCTTAGCAAACAGATTGCAGTATATCTCAAAATGGCTAAACCCCAGCCTACTAGATGAACCATGGCGCGATATAGAACAAGCACTTTGCAATGACCTTGTCATCTCTAATTTGCCATTTATTAGCTCAACTGTTAGACGTCATAAATGCTTTAAAAACATTACTATAAACTCCACTCTTACAGCTTGGTGGGAGTTTCTAAAACTAACCAATTCTTCAGTCATTCCGTGTAAACTCACACCCATCTGGAACAACCCTGACATCCTGCAAAATAAAAAAATGATTAACTTTGCACAGTGGAATGATAAAGGCATTAAGCATTTTGAACATATTATTCAAAACATCAACTTCAAATCATTTGAGGAACTCATTGTACAATATGAAATCAGTAGATCAAAATTTCTAGAGTACCAACAAATGAAATCTATAATAAGAAAAAAGTATAATTTCAACCAGCTGGATATACAACTTCCAATCAGAGTTGCAGAATTTATAAACCTCAGTACCCCAAAATTGTTATCAAAAATATACAGATTACTGGTCAAGACAGAGGACTCCATTTCACTCCCAACGTTAAAGTGGGAAGCAGATTTATCCAGTAGTTTTAATGACAACTTCTGGTCGGACCACTCCGTCGGCGGCGAGTGGGGGCGGCTGGCGGGCCTGGGGTGGGGGCCGCTAGCCCCGGGGTGGATAGCTGGGCAACTCCGACGTGGACAGGGGTGGGACGTGGGCCCCGGTGCCTGGNGTTCCAGGGAGGGTTGGTGGGGTAAGGTATGGAGGGGAGGGGGGTCCCAGCGGGTTAAGATCAGGGGGCGTGGGGTTCTGGGGAGGGGGGGGGCTCCATGGTCTTTGGGGCCTGGCTGCAAACGCTGGAGGCGGGCTCCGGCCCAGGGTGGGTGGCTGCCTATGCTGGTCCTGTCCTCTCGTGGGCTGAGCCTGTCCCCCCCTTCGGGCTGGGGGCAGGCCACTGGGCTCAAGGGGCCCCGAATCCTGCTCCCGACACGCAATCGGGGGCCCGGCGTCTAGCGGGGCTGGTGGGCCCCTGCCCCTGGCCGCCGGGGACCCCTACCCCGCAAGGTCTGGGGACTGCCTCCCGCCTGCCCCTGTCTCCTCTCACTGCCTCCTCCTTAGCTGGTACGTAGCTGTCTCCGGGATGGTCTGACTGGGCTCTGCGCTCTGTCATAGCTGCCGGTTGCCCGGCACTGGGGGCCCTCTAGGTGTGTATCCGGTCCTTGGAGGCAGCAGGGCTACACCTGCATGTTCACTCCCTGGCATGATCACTCAAGACCAAACATAACTCAACTCTTATGATCTGCATTCACTCCCATGCAGCTGCTTGTGTAGGTAAGTATGTGTGTATACATGTGTTCCTGTGCATATAGATTTATAATTGAACATAAGCTGTGAATGCCTTGCTGCATTCACAGCTTATGTTCTTCTGTGTCAAAAAAGTTTAAGATTCTTCTTATTCTTCCGCCCACTTTTTTGGATCGCTTCTTCTCCCACAAATTTCAACCGATTTTCACCGTTCAAACTTCAAAACGACCGGCTCGTTCAGGGCTGGTGTGCTATGACTTTTCAGACCGGTTTCACTTATACTTTCAGAGATATTTCAATTTTTTCACAATTTTTCTTCCATCTGGAATGGCTGGGAGAGCTTCAGATTCTGAAGATTTCAGGGAATTACTTCAGCCTCATTCAGACCCTTCTCATTCAGTCATACTTTCAGCCAGAAACGTCATTCAACCTGCAAAATGTTCAGTCATCGTTTGGCTTTCTTCAGTATATTTCAGCTTCTTTCTAGCATTTATAGTTTCTTCACAAAACTCCTTCAAAGGTCATGAAGTTTATCAGCCCTTGCAGCAGTTTAACATTGGTGTGTATGTGGTGGAATGTTCAAACTGTAGAGTGAGGATTTGAATTTTAGAGTGTGGACCAGGAGAGAAATGACCTGGAAATTTTTTGGATAAACAAGCCCAGGAGCCACAAATTTCACTCCACATACTCAAATTTGGGCTCAAAACGTAGGTAATCTTGTTCTGCTTCTGATTAATGACCCTTGACACCAAAAGGACAAAGAACAAAGCCTGAAAGTGGCTAACTGTCACAGAAAGTCATCATCTGTCCCCATCTGCTCTAATGTTAATTTTCAGGGGACTTTCTGAGAGATAAAGAAAAAGTTACACTTTTTTAACTCACATTTCTGGTAGAACCTGTGGCTCAACAGACATGAAATTTACATCAATAGATACTTCTGAGCCTTGTGAATCTAACGGTGGTTTTGGTTTTCTGCTAGCCCTTAAGGATTTTGCGCAGCTAGAGGAGATTCACACCCTTGTCCCTGGCTCAAATCCAGCTCCTCATCAACTGTCTGTCAGTTAAATCAAACAGCTGCAGCTTCAGACAGCCTAACGAGCAGGTTACCATGGAGACCTGTGATCTGACACACCTGTTTATACCTACAGATCAAAACACTGATGAAGAAAGATACTCAAGTGATTGTTTCTCTGCATCACTGACCAACACACAGCACACCAGCACACCAAACATATACCCACACACAAACACACCAAACACGCACACACACACACACACAACACACATCAGCACATTAACCATATACACACACAAACACACACACAAGCACACACACTCACACAAACACACACAAGCATATTAACCATGTACACACAAACACACACACACACACACACACACACACACACACACACACAAGCTCTCTCTCTCTCACACACACATATACACTTCACTGTCTCAAACATCTGATAATTCTGATAATTCCCACACAACTTCTAGGGATAAAAAATGCTTTCATTGTGATTCATTGATTTCCTTTCTTTTCCATTTATTCTTCAGTTCACCCATTCATATTTTAATTTTGGACATTATTTCACATCCTTTCAGCCAAGTCTTCATGTTCATGTTGGTGAGTTCTCCTTCAACATTTTGCATTCAGCAGTTCAGCGCAAGCTTTTTCAAGATTCATTCAACACTTTCAGATAAATTCAGTCATCCAGCATATTCAGGATTCTGCATTAGCAGTTCAGCGTGAGCTGCTTCAGATTCTGCATTCACAGCGCAATTTCTTCAGAAATTGCTTTTCTAGTTGTTATTGCTGTGCTCATTGATTCTCATGATCTCTCCAGTTCATCTCTCCACAGGTGCTTCTAGAGATTGTTGTGTCAAAGACCTCGGGATACTGTGTTTCCTTCTATTCCTTTTTGTCTGCTGTCTCTCTTTTTCTCCCCTTGTTTTTTTTCTTGCAGGATCAGCTGCTGGTTTTGGATCCCCTGTCTGCGTTCACTCGTCCAGTTGTTGTGGTTTTTCTCTTCTGTTGTTTTATTGTTTATCTCTCCCTCTCTGTCTGCTCTCTCCGTCATTGGAAATTGGAACCGTTACATGTCTTTTTTATTTAATGTTTTGTGATTATTTTTATAGTAAATTTAGAGTTCCCCTCGCAAAATGTGTTTGCCGAGGAGAACCGTTTCATTTTACACAAGACGTTTTATGCCGTCGGCCTGGTGTTAAGACAACAGCACTACGACTTGTCCTGTTCCATTTTTTTTTTAAAGAAAAAAGAATTGCCTCAAATGACTCCACATACGAGTTCCCCTCAAGACAGACGGTAACAAGAAGAATACATGACATGTATGAACAGGAGAAGGGCACACCAGCCAAGGAGCTGGAACATGCAACAACCGTGGCTCTAACTGGAGATCATTGGACATTGCTGGGTAACCACAATTTTCTTGGTGTCACAGTCCACTATATTGACGGAGAATAGCCGCTGTGTTCCCACGCACTAAGGGTGATGAAAACTGACGAGCAACACTATGCTGACACGTGTGCCGAGCATCCCATGCTTGTTGCAGAGGAGTGCAAAGTTGAAAAGAAAGTTAGTTCACTCACCACAGATAGTGCCAGAAATACAATTGGAGCTGCGAGGCAACATGACTCATGTTCCCTGCTCTGCACACAGTCTCCAGCGCACCATCACGGTGTCTCTCCAGAACAGCCCGTTTGACAGTGCGCTAGCCAAATGCAGAAAGCTCATTTCCCACTTTAAACACAGTCCAGCTAACACCTCAGAATGAAGACAACAACAAGGATAACACAGGCTACAAGTGGAGTCGCTAATTCAAGACATCTCGATCAGGTGGAATTTAACTCTGGACATGATAAAGAATGTCCGCAAAAATGAACAACCACTGAGAGATGTACTGTCCAACACCAGGTGAAATGGACAAGTTGCATAAATTGGAAATACTACTGGAGCCCTGCAGGTACAGTGAAGTTTATTATACCTCACTGTTATGGATTATATATGTGTGTGTGTGTGTGTGTGTGTGTTCAATCAGTGAATGGTCATTTCAATAAATAACTTTTATTTCCCTTCTACTCTGCGCAGAAAAGTGACAGAACTTCTGGGAGGTCAGAAGTTTGTGTCATGTTCTGTGGTCCTTCCTGCTTGGTGCCATGTGCATCGGGTGTTGGAGAGCTCCGAATATGACCCTGCCTACGTGGTCAAATTCAAGTCCACGTTCCAAAAAGACCTGGAGAAACGCAAATGAGCATACATTTTGCTTGCACATATCTAACACAAGGAAGAAACCTATATGCTACAGTCTGAAGTATATACAACTGTTGTTTATTTTATCATGGACCACAGATTGGAAACATACTCTGTGAATCGCTCAATCCACACCTTACTGAAGGAGGGGAGCCAGAGAGGTGTTCCCCAGGAACCTGTGGAAGAGCCATCAAAGAAAAGTACCTCACTACACCTGCCACATCAGTGAGTACACCTGTGAGCATCTGTTTTCCCTTTGCTGGGCATATTGTCCAAAAGAGGCATGTTTCTTTGTCATCTCGACATGTTAATCAGGTTGTGTGCCTTAGTAACTGGCTTGGTGCAACTGATAATGAGGAATGGGCTTGCTAAAGAAAAAAAGTCAGTACTTAATGTACTATTCTGAGTCTAAACAATCTGTTGCTGTGATTAAGAAAAAAATTGAAAAGGTAACGCCACTTACTTACGCTGCATACTTACGCAACATACTTTCTTTTCTTAGGTCTGACCAGCTGTAATTTCTTTTGCCTACTGTATTGCCTACTGTTGTTGACTTGATATTGCTTGTTCTTGCTTATGTTCTACTTCTAAGTCTAAGTACTGTCTAAAACATCCAAAATGCTCTTGCCCACTGGGACACAGAGACCTTCTGTCTTTTGGTTCCAGGCTGTGTTCTGACTGTCTAGACCAGACATAATGTTACTTATTGCCCTTGTAGAGGCTGCAAATATTGATAATGCACTTTCTGTTAAATAAAAGCCTGTGGATGCTACTAAACATATCCTTTTTTACCCATATCTCAGCATACAGTTTTCTTGCACTTTTTCCTTGAAATTTTAGAAAAAAAACAAACGGTTTTGAGATTAATCGCATAGTTAATTACAGAAATCATGGATTAATTAAGATTAAAAATTTTAATCTTAGGCCAGCTCTAATTTAGATAATTAAATTTAACAACGCAATATAAATGTATCTGAAATGTCCGTCGGCTTTTGTCAATATCTGTAAAATACATCACATGTGAAAAAGCAGCGTGAGCTTTCAGCTGATTTCTTTGTGTAACAAATGTGTGTTTCCTATGACCATTTACTGTAAACATTAGAGAGGCTGTTAACAGTGATTAAAAACAGCAGCAATTCTGTGAGTTACTATTGGTCAGGCAGGCTGAACCTTGAATAATTAGGGGCATGTTATTCAAATCTCAATTATTTCCAGCCGCCAGATTTATCAGCACCTGATCGGGTGAACGCTGAGATTGGAGCTGTTAAGCATCTTTCATAAATCACACGTGGACGTTGCTGTGACTCATTTCTACACCCAAATCTGCACCAATTTCCACGCAAGATTGATAAATGAGGGCCAATGTGAGCAGAAGCCTCTTGAATCCATTTGAAATTGAGTCTAACCATGAGAGATGTCCTGAAAGATATGTTCAGGTTTTTCATTTTACTATAATTTTTTCCTTGTCAATTACTTGATGACAGTGGCATGCACAGACATTTTGAAGGGCAGGGGAGAGATAAAATACGGTCCTGTAGCATGTTTTGGCTCCCAAAAGGGCACCGTAGCATGTGTTTTGGCTCCAACAGGGTATATACAGCAATCCTTAAGTCAAATTTAATACCTTTTAATACCGGTTTTACTACCTTCAGAGTTTTTTTAAAACCATAATGACAAATTTTTACATAAATATTCACGAATTTTTTCACATATACAGAACAATGTGTTTTATTACAGGCAATCAAGTGGTCATGCAATTTATACCTTAGCCCTTGGACCAATATTTTTTACGATTATCGAAGGCATTTTAAAAAAGAGTTACATTACAGTGTCACCTTTCTTTAACCTGCACTCTACCATGTTAAAAACTGGACAGGCTTTTGTTCACAATTTCACAGAAAATATTTACATTCTCCTATTAAGACCCTCAGAATTGAACTGAACACCTTAAAATAAACACCCCCCAAACCAAACCAAACTCTGATACAGAGACATCATACTGAAGCGGCTACACCGTGAGCTAAGCGCGCTGAAACAGGTGATTAAATGCTGCTCTGCTGTAGTTTTGATCGTGCAACGTTACAGAAAGTCAGACAGTTGTGATCTGCTGATTGACAGTCGCCTCCTGTGCCGCTCTCTGTGCACAGCAGAGCGTGTGAGAAGTGCTGATCCAGACTGACGAGTCTGCAGCGATTTGCTGAATACTTTGTGAGAAATACCCGCAGTCCTGTTCTGAAATTTGGGTCCTGTAAAACATAGATTTTTTTTCCCCAAGAAATTTCAAAACGCCGGAAATGCGGCCCCACGACTGAATACTTTAAACCATGTGATCCAGTCTTTCGACTACGGGTCTTTCGCCCAGCTGTCTGAAAATTTGCATTTGCCCATGATGATGACGCCGAAGCAAGTGAAAAGCTATGGTTAAAAAACCCAGTCAGCAAGTTATTAAGTTGAACTGAGCGTGCATGTTGAACGACGCATGACGTCTAACGTGTGACATTTGACGTCGGCATCAAACAACCGGCAAAGTTGAGATTTCAGGATTGTGATGAGGATCATTGAATATGTGCTGAGGATATGCAAAAATTTACATTGAAAAGAACTAATACGAATTCTATAATAATACGTATAATTTCTATCAAAACACAACGCAGTCTTAAAATAATACCATTTTTTCAAAATATAATACCTCTAAGTCCAAATGAAACACTTTTAATGGCCTTAAATTAGGCTACTTTGATTTGTCACCTTTTAATACTTTTTACAACCTCGCGGACACCCTGTCCAAAGATGGCAGCTTGGTGTACTTTTGAGCTCAAAGAGGCATTACATGCTTTGGCTCTCAAAAGGGCACTCCAGCATGTGTATTGGCTCCCAGGGGGCAGTTTGTGATGTTTTCACTAACCTAAGGAGTAGATTAATTTGGTTTGCCGTACTTCAGCATTTATTTTGGCTCCCATCGGGGCACTTAAATGCAAGAATGGCTCCAATTAGAGCACTTTAGCATGTGTTTGGCTTCCAAGAGCACACAATGGTGCATACTTTGGCTCCAGACAGTGGGCATTTTTCACCAACTGGCCCATAAGGCGGAGGACACTGCCCCCTGTGCCCCGCCTCTTAGCATCCCACTGCTGGAAGATTATAGCTCGACGCAAGACCACAAAGATACTAGTACAGCAGAGGAGGACCATCATCTTTGTGTTTTCCTTGTCTCAGTAGAAAATATAACACTTTTTCAAACATGCGTCCTTCACCATTTTTATCCAATGACAGATTTTCTCACTTTTTCCACAGATATTCATATCATTTCTCTTTCTTACCCCATTCTGTCTCTCTGCCTTAGCCACTGTCAGCACACTAACACAAACACAACCAATGATACTCATTCATGAAAATGTTGCTCCACTCAGTTAAGGCTTAACTACTGGATTATGAGATTAGAGAGGGACCGATCTGGAGCATAAACACACAAATAAAACACACTCACACAAGTCTATGTACATGTTTGTGTGTTTGTGATTGTGTATATGTGTGTTTTGGAGTTTTTATTATCCTTGTGGACTTCATTTGTACTCACTGTTAGCAGCACTTTTGAAAAAAAAAAAATAACAGCAGCAGGCCACAGAGCTACACATACAGAACCATGACTTCATTTAAAGTCATCATGATGCTGCTGTTGACCCACAGCTCGTTTTTACGAGATGTGACATTCAATTAATATTTACACAGATTAAATTGAGCAGTTTGACATAGCAATACATAAAAACTGAAAGCATAATGACATTGACTATCTCTGCACATTTATTTGAAAGGATTTATTTAGTTTGTTGGTTAGACTTCCTGGTCCAAGAGGGTTTGACATCAGTAGACCAGCTGTGTTCTCTGCTGCCCATGACAAAGTTAGCTGGATGCAAAGTTTGCTTTTAAGTGTATC
Source organism: Thalassoma bifasciatum (assembly GCA_008086565.1). Classification (NCBI taxonomy): domain Eukaryota; kingdom Metazoa; phylum Chordata; class Actinopteri; order Labriformes; family Labridae; genus Thalassoma; species Thalassoma bifasciatum. The sequence goes on from RPOG01001918.1 coordinate 117,168, forward strand.
ATGTCACGATATTTAAAACAACTGTGAGGGACTTTGCATCATATATTGGCACTGCCCAGTGCGTCTTCTTTATTTGTTGTTCAATACTTGATTTGATAGTGTTAGTGGATAATTAGTGAAACTCATTCTGCTAACTTTTGGTGGTCTGATATCACTTTTAAGTCTCTTGACAGGTACAATCATTGAATAAATTATCATTAGCATTTGCCTAGCATACCCTGCAGCAGCTGTAACATGCATCAATAAGTAATAACTGATTTAACTTGTTGCTGATAGTCTAGTTTACTTTTGTAAGTCATAATAACACACCAAATATCATTTTATAATGGTTCACACTTAGCTAAAAGCTCCTCATACAAGCTTTAACTGAGATTTTATAGATATAAAGACAAAAAATATTCTCTTGTCTACTTTTGGGAAATCAATCTTAGAGATGCATTTTTGTAAATGTCTTACAATCCCCTACACAAATTGGATGACCCCAGGAAGACTGGAACTAAATGCTAACCTATTATAGCCCTGTTTGCCTTCCACTTTTACAGCAGCACAAGAACCTTTTCTTTTTGTCTGCACACAACCTGGTGCTCAATTCTTGCCAAGCCATTGGAGGCAGTGAGCATGCACTGCTCGAGGACACTAAAGGGAAATGTGGACAGGAAGGAAGCCGGGATGGAATCACCAGCTCTGTGAAAGACGCCCGCTCCAGGCCTCTCCACTGAACCACAA